>VWZT01014306.1:0-35030 GCA_013397055.1 Pachycephala philippinensis | reverse complement strand
CTTTCGCCTTCTTTTTTCCTTTCCCTTTCCCTTTCCCTTTCCCTTTCCCTTTCCCTTTCCCTTTCCCTTTCCCTTCTCTTCCTCTGTTTTCCAGCACTTTTCTCTTTCCCATCTTCCCCCTCCTTTCCCACATTCCCTTCCCTTTTTTCTTCCCTTTCCAACTTCCTGCTAGTCTGTCTTCCAGCACTTTTCTTGAACACCACTTCCCAAATCATGCTGTGACACTTCACTGGAATCGACTTTGTGTTTACTATCCAGTGTCTACTGCCTCCCATGTATTCATGCATTAACTCCTTTGCTCTTTACCATCCCTTTCTTTCAGTGTTATCCCTAAGGTGGTCCCCAAGCCACTTTTCTCTGCTTGATTTTCTCTATGTTTAACCTTTTCTGAAATCACTTCTACTCTTACTACTGACATTTGAATGATTCATCTTGGGAGGTAGTGTGTGAGACAAGTGGTGTTATGATAGTTCAGTCAGTCAAACGTGTGTTTGGACAGCCTGTGTCCATAATAATTCTCCAACCCTGGGAGAGAGCTGGCTGGCTGAGAGGCAATGTTGGTGGATTTCATTAGCTGACATTATTTCAGTATTCAGATTGAGGGAGTTGTTAAATCATCAATAGTATAGTCATTCACACCTTGGATGCAGATTTTTGGTAACTGGCTATACATCACTTTATCTGCAACTGTATCTGTGTTTTTTCTTGGTGTTGCTGATATTTACAGTAGTAAATCCACTTAATCCTGACATGCACAGCCATGAGCATGCACATGTGTAGTCATGCATGCACACACACAACATGCTGAGGCTTTGTTAATTGATGTTAATTGCTGGTGTTTTTAATTACAAAACATATTTCTCTATCGCTCTATTTGCACTGCTTTGTTTTAGCTTCATCTAATGCACTGGAACTCCACACTGTACAGCAGCATTGATGAGGCAGTAGGGAAGAAGCACGGCATAGCTATTATTGCTTTGTTTGTGCAGGTAAGTTTCCTGTGTTACACTTGTTACGATGCACTGTCGTTTGTCTGAGGGTAATGAGGTCCTTTCCAAGTTATTTAATTTTTAATGATTTCATAGCAGAAAACAATGTATGACTGCTGGTATTCTATTTGAAAGATATTTTTCAGTAATGTCTTCTCTATGTGTGCTAAGCAATTAATTCTTGTTTAAACAGGATATTGGAAGTATGTTAGTTAAGGGATAATACATATTTAGGCATCTTTCAGTGGCTCTGGCTGTAAGTAGACATCCACTCTCCATTCCTCTGAGGGCAGAATGAGGGCTGTCAGGAGGTACAAGTGCTTCACTGTGTCTGTGATATATTTCACTTTATTTATGGCCAGGTCTGCTGTTTGGGGATTGAGGAAATAGGCAGAGGAGAGAAGGAAATAGAGGAGAGGAGGAAAGATGAAAAAAAAGGCCTACTAACCCATTGGCACTGCTGAAAAGTGGTAGTAGAATTGTGCTTTCCTGAACACAGGGACAAGTGTGTTTCTTCACACAGGACAAATGCGAGGTGGAGTCATATTACTTCTTCAGAGACTGAGAGTGTTAACAAGACTTGCCAGAGACCCTCAGAAAAACCTGCAATGAGGAGGCTTAAAGCTTCCTGGGGACAAGGTGTAATGAAATCTGGGAAGTTAGCACTATAATCTAATTGCTGTTGAAGGTTTTTCAAGGTCTGTACCCTATAAAGATTTTCAGTTTTAGTCCTCAAATACCAGATTCTCATCTTCCTCATGAGAAATGGCAAACTGTTTTATTTAAATGGGTTTGGAGGAAGAGGTTCAGAGTTCATGCTTAGATCAAATGGATTTTCTTTCACAGTGATATTATTAATTTTTCCTATTTCATAAGGAGTTTATGAGTGCCTTTGAGCTTTACCTCTGAATTTAAAGGTACATTGGTTACCTCCTCAACACTCAGATAGAACTGCTAAAAATGGAAGTTAGAAAGTCTTCAGTTTTGTGTCCTAGAGGGCTGTGTGATAATTGCTTATGTAACTCACCTTCTCATTACAGCAGAGGTAACCTTCAAGTCAGTTAGAAAGTTATATATAAGTTCTTAAATAAATCTGAAACTTCAATGATACATTTTCCATTTCTGGTCTCTCACCCACATCAGTGTTCTTAAGAATTCCAAAAAGACTTTTTCATTAGCCAAGAAAGGCATCATATAATTACAATTGACCAAGGAAAAATAATATTTAAGCTGTTTATTAAAGGAACAGGGAGAGGAAATTTGGTGACCATTTTTTTCTTGGTAAAGGCATAGAAAAATAATTTTGTACCACAGTTCTCAAAATACATTATTTTAAGGTCAGTGAAAATATTTTCACTGACTTAAGTGAGAGCCCTTGGGGATTATTAATTTAGAAGCAGCATCTTTGAAGTGACTTCAATATCTTTTATGCACTTTGAAGGTTTTAAATTGAAAATCCATTCTAAAACAAAAGAAAATGCTCTTAAATTCCTAGAAATAACAAAGTACCTTTTGTTGACATTCAATTGTTTCCTTCCAGTGGCTACTGTGTCATTCTATTCCAAGAGAAACAAAAAGCAAACAAATTTTTCAGGGTCTAGCTCTCCTGTTCTCACTCATGCTGGCTTATTTCCTCACCTCGTGTGTGTACATGTTGGCAAAGAAATCAAGTGGAAGGCCATTCTGCATCTCATGATTTTGACAATGTTGTTCTGAAGGTAAAACTAGGGTCCTGGAATGGGTGATTTGAGTCAGAAGCAGCTGAGTTCCATGTGCAGAGTGAGCAGCGTTCATATAAAATTAGAATCTCTTATCTCAGTGTGTTTCTTTAGAGCCCCATCTTTTGTGCCTCACAGGCGTTTAGTAGAGGCAGTGCTGCAGCCTGCCGGGAGCCTGCCTTTCACTGGCAGGATCCCAGAGATGCTGTGAGAGAGGGAATCCGCCATTCTGTGCTCTGCAGACAGGAAAAAACTCCCCCGAGCTTCAGAGATACCTTGGGCCAGATTTACAATGCTATGGGAACAAATTCAAGAAGTGTCTGTTGTGCTTGTTCACTCTGTTCTTTTCTGTGTACTTTTCTGACATAAACTGGTGAGGACAAACTGTATCCTTGGCTGCACGATTTTGACTCCACATAGAGTAGATGCTGCAAAACAGGGTTAATCAAAACTTACCAGACTTAATTGTGACTCTTTCTCTTGTTCTGTAAGTTTCTGTCTCTGCTTTAAAGTTACCTAAGCCCTGTTTACTTTTGGGTGGTGGTCTTATAATGATTTAACTTTTTGGAGTTGTCATGTATCAGTGTATTTGATTAACACAAGGTTGCGTAGCTAAACTAAAAACAGCTATAGTACTTACTGTTCTGGTTGACCTGTGTTTTGCCTCAGAGTTTCTGAAATACCAAGATACTGAAACTCACCTTTGCTTGCTGTATTTCAGATAGGAAAAGAGCATGTGGGCCTGAAGGCTGTAACTGAAATTCTCCAGGACATCCAGTACAAGGTAAGGCATTGTCTGAAGCAATGCTTCCTTTAATGACCAGAGAGAAAGTGAGCAAAGGGTCTGTATGGAGCCAAGAGAAAGATTTCAGACATGTCTGTATTAAAACCACATGTAAAAGTCATCATTTGGTGGCCTGCATGAAAACCTCAGTGTTTTACAGTATTCAGATAATATACATTTTTTGTACTTTTTTTCCTTTTCTACTGGCCAGAAAGCTTGATCTCTACCAATAACTGATTGTGAGTCCTACCTTATCAGTGATTTTCATGGAGTCAGTGTGAGTGCAAGTACTGCAACATGCTTAGTGAACACCAGCAGCCATACCTCCAAACTTACCTGGTTTTAATTTGTAGAGGAAAAGAATAAATGAACTGAGCACCCATAATAACTTGCAGTGGGAAATCAGCAAAAATGCAATACTGACTTGTCAGGTGGATTATGTGTGGGGATCCTGAAGGACAGATAATAATCCTAGCAGGACTGAGGAGATATGAGTGCTCTCCAAAATGTCAATGCTATCTTAAAGGACCTTGGGCAAGTTACTTCCGTCTCTCCGCTTCATGATCTGTAACATAGAAATAATCACACATACCTTTGATTTTAAAAGGATTTTAAGATGTATTGATGACACTTTTTTGTTGGTCTGAAGAGATTAACCATTCACTTCAGCAGATACTGAAGTGTAGAAAAATTGGAAAAGAATCGAAAATCTTTTAGTCAAATAATATATGGTAAACTTGAGTCCTGATGTTTAATATTACAAACTCTTTGTTTATGAAAATGGCAGAGAAAAGAGTAGTGTATGGAGCACTGTTATTTCATTACTGAGACAACAGCCAAGCAGAGGAAGGTCATGAAAGGCCTCACCATTGTGTGACTGTGTTATAATGGTGACTTTCAAAGGGTCAGCATCAAACACACTTTGGCATACATAAAATTTTCGTGCATTAAATGTGTGGAACCAGCATTATTTTATAAAGTGTTATCCACATCAGTTAAGGAAAGGCTCACTTTGGCCCTTGTATTTTTAACTCTTTTGATATGAAACCACTGAATTTCATGTAGAGAATTTGAAGGCTGAGACCTGGAAGAAGTCCAGGTGCTAAAGGCAGACAGTTAACAAATTGCTGGGATAACCTTAAAAATTAAATAAAAAATAGAATAAAAACATGTGTTTGCGTAGCCGCAAGGACAAATGCAATGGTGATTAAATGGGGACTCTTAATGAGGTTGCTTTCCACAGGAATTCAAGGTTTAATGTTATAAGAACACAGAATATGTTTTACCTCAGCATTCGTCAGCATTTTAATAAGAAACTAGAGATGAGATTGATTTGTATTCATTTTTTCAGGGAAAGTCCAAAACAATACCCTGTTTTAATCCCAACTCTTTATTGCCAGGTAGGTGCCTTTGCTTCCTTTCGCGTGTGTGGATTAGTAGCTGATTGCAGAGACTGAGACAGTCTTAATCTAAAGCCTAGCCTAAACTGCAAGCCTGAGTGTGTCCCATAAGGTGGTAATACATTTTGGTAATGCACATCCTAACAGGGATAGGGATGAAGTCCCGTTGGAATTTACTGTAAATCTGCACCTCTAACATGTGAGTGGGATGTGATACCGTAGTCTGTGCATTGGTGGCAGCACCATGGCTGGCTTTGTTGAGTGTTTATCATCCCATCTAGAGGGGCAGCTGTGTGTATTCCTTTCCCTACTTTGGTATAAAATAGGAAGTGTAAGGGGTTAACTACCCACTTAACAAGGTAGTTTTTCTCAGCATCAAAAGACAGTGCCATAATGCAATGAGAGTTGTATAGCATAAATGGAGTAGTGACAAAGGGAGCCAAATTCAAACTCATATAGCTGAAAGTTAGAGTAACAGTAAGAAATGTGACTTTTTGAAAAATACATTTCTAAAAAGAAATGTTTCTGCAAGGAATCCATCTGAGTTAAACTCTGACATAGTGGCAAGATTTTCAATTTCTCAAAACAGCCCAGGTCGACATTAAACTATATTAATTATATCAAAAGAATATTGTCTAAGTTGCAAAGTCAAGTGCTCAGCGATTAGGAATTGCAGGAATTAAGGCAGCCTGTGCCCCTCATGCATATCCATCATGAAACATCACCTGATTGCATGACCACAAGTTATTTTTTACAGGACCCCTGCCTCACAGTTCCTGTTTGATGATGATCAAGTCACATAAACAAAAATTTTCACAAGTCATCTCTAACTATGTGTTCCTCATTTTCTAGGTGCCCGACTTGAGATCATGGGGTCTGATTTGCAGAAGTGCTGAGTGCTTACACCTCCAAGAGAAGTCAATGGGAGCAGTGCTCTGACTGTATTAAGTGCTATAGAAAGTTAACTACTCTGAGAAATCAGGTTCTAAGCATGTCATATTGAACACCTCAAATGAGTAGATGCATTTGATCTCAACTTCTCTGCCTCAGTGCCCCAGCTTTAAAGTGAGGGGATAATCTGTCCTTCCTCACCACACAAGGGTATGGGAAGATAAATTAAAGCTCTTAAGCTATCAGGCACTGGAGAAATGAGTGTATTAGAAATATGAAAAATGAGAAAATATTCTAACAAGCAGGGTTTGAATAGCATGGGAAAAAGAAGACCAAGTGCCTCATATTGTACTGAGAATTCCAAATAATATTGTGTACTTTTCAAAACAGAATTATCCGTCTTTGTAAGTAAATGTTGGAAGGTTCTCCAGAAAAGACACACATGATCATGTAACAACACCGTGTCAAAATACGTGCACAGGATGGGCTGAATTAATTCTTGCAGTTCTTAACTTTCGAGTGTTTGATAATGCAACTTGCTGTCAATGGATTTGCTATATAATTTCCTAGCTGAGAAAGAAAATTACACGAACAAAACAAAATCCATTCACTGACAATCACAGGCTTCATTAGGAAGATTTAATTCTAGTGATATTCCTCTGAGCTAGTAGTGAAAAGACAGTAACAGGTTAGTTCAACCAAGCAGGTTTATTTGTTTCCAGTCTCCCATTCTGTCCTTGTCAAGCTAGTCACAACCTTCCCCCTGGCTCTCTACGCCGTGATTAACCATCCTTTGTCTCCAGTTTCTCTCTAGGTTTGTTTCTTGTCCCCTCTTTTACAGTCAGGCAATTTCCTTTCCATACTTCTTAGGCTGTATGGCCTACATGAGCAAAGGAAAGCCCTGTGTAGTCTCACTTACGAAGTTGTGTGATTGGAATCTATGAGAAATTAAAATAATTAAAATCAAATGTCTTGAATATAGAGTTAAAACTCTGCATGGACAAAATATTGTACATTTTCTTCAGCGACAACTGTTTATTCTAACAGTTATTTATAAACCTATTAATAAATTTATAAACTTAAAAAATTATGTAATTTTAAGGTAAACCTTGCTGGTTTTCCTGCTCTGAAATTCAACTCACTTTTCCAAAGGTAGGAAGCACCAGTGCATCTCAAAAAATATGTCACCAGAATTGCAAAGTGAAAAGTTTTTCTTCAGCTGAGTTTTCATTGATTTTTTCCTAAAAAATGAAATAAAATTAATTCTTGAGACATATCCTAAGCATAGAAGTCAGTTAAAATTCAATCACCTCAGCCCCTCTGCCTTCAAAATTCAATGTCTCTTTTAACTTTTGACATTAACAACAATTCTTTTATTCCCATAATATTGCTTATTTGTTGTGTTAAAGAGCTGTGCACTGTTAGTTTAAAGAGCTGTGCACTTGTTATTTTTGGCATCTATAAAGTGGCATTTTTGTATTTAAAATGCTCATCTGCAGGGTAAGTCACTGTAATGTAATGACCACAAGCTCATATACATTCATATGAGGAAGCAGTGGGCAGTGCTTGGCAGGTTATAAATTCACACCTTAGCTTGCTGCTTACTAACTTCATCATGTGAGCGAGCCCACAGCTGTCATGAGCTGTCATAACTGAAAGACACCATTAACTTCCTTAATGTCATTAAAATTCCATGTTTCTTTTAATTTCAGATCCTCTTCTGCGTGACTACTGGGTGTATGAGGGCTCTCTGACCATTCCCCCCTGCAGTGAAGGTGTCACCTGGATATTATTTCGCTATCCTTTGACTGTGTCCCAAGTGCAGGTAACAGCTGTGCTTAAAGTGACCTTGGAATATGGTTATGAGCTAAAGGTTATAGCGTGCAAATATATATATCAGAACGTTATGTCTGTTCTCCTTAAAGATCCCATTAGATCAGTACATGGCTTTTCAAGTAAAGGTTAAACCTTTTGAGTCACTGAAAGCAACGCAAAGGTCAGAGATGAAAAACCTTGTTATCATTTATCATCTGCATTTAAAATAATTCTTATATTTAAGTGAACGAAAAGGGAAAAAGGAAGTCAATGGGCAAAAGAAATTCAATTCTTTGTAACTGTAAGCTTTCAAATATCACTGCTTTTTGATATTAAAGGAACAAAAAAGCACAGGGAGGCACTATGTCCTGGAGAATGAAAAACGTTAATGTAGTACAGACTGGCTAGATTGCATTGAACTTTCTTTAATTTATCTGGCTCTTTTTTAATTCAGTTTTACAATAAATGTCAAACGGAAACTACCTATTTAAATTTGATTTCACACGTATGTATTTTAAAGCGTTCAGGGTTTTTTTCTTAAATTACATCTAACAGTTGTGAGCCTTTCTACATAAAACTTTTCAAATCTGTCGACAAATAATCCCAGTAAAAACAATGAAAACTCCTGATGAATATTCTCCCACAGTCTGTGAATCCCAGCTGGAAGAATGTGCATTTAATTTAAGTGAAACTACCTAGAACCCCTGAAACTGAATGCATTTATTTTCATTGCCTGCTCTGAAGCATGTGAAAAAAGCATAAAATGTGATAAATTCAGATTTAAATTATTTCAGCTTTAATCATTTAAAATTTTGCAGTGATGCCAGCACAATATTTTAACATCTTTAACAATTTAAAATTGGCAGTGTTTCTTTTCTTATGGAAACTAAATTCTAGGTCTAATCATAGGATAAAAGCAATAGCTCCCAATAAGTTATTTGTCTGGTAGCTGCAACTTAAATGCATCCCATCATGAATGTGTTATTTATTTATGAAAAGATAAGACTTGTGGCTGCTTACTACTGAGTAAATGCATTACTTACAATTTTATTTACAACGAGTAAACAGCATTCTGTTAGCATTATTAGATTCAGAATAACTTTTAAAGACAGAGTGCATTTTGTAACTTGTCTGTTAATTGTCCAGATATGATATTGATAAATAAGGGGACTTAATCAGATTTACAAAGTCCACAGCTATTACACTGAGACATAGTATAATATTGCTGGTTGCAGATTTTGTAGTCTCTGTCCCCTTTTAATCCACTCAGTACACAGAGGAGAGCTGAGTTTAAGCCATCCACATGTAGTGGGAGACAGCAAGAGGGTGAACAAAAGAGGAATTAAGAAGAGAACTGCAACTTTAGTTAGTATTACTATGTACTAATTTACCACAAGAAAACAAGATGTTGGAATGTAGTGTGAAGGGGATAAGACTCCTGAAAAGAATATTGTCTTCCTGGGGAAGAGTGACCCATAGTGCCTGGGGCAAAGACTGAGATTCAGAACCATGTTAGGTGAGGGGTAGCTGGTTTGTGTTGCTACATTACTTTGATAGGTATAAACCCAATCCAAAACCATTGCAGTGATGAAGGGCACGCAGGTCACGGAGGAGATTTTCCCTCCTGCTGGCACTGTATGCAGATGAGATGTGGCACTGGAGTGGAGTGATGGATTGGAGCAGACCTGTGCCAGTATGATCCTCTGTACTTGCAATAGATAAGAATCAATTAGAAAAAAATTCCTCACCGATATTTATGACTGCAGAATTAAAGTTAAGGTTGTGCAGGAAACACAATTATTAAGAACACGAAAGGCTTTTGCCAAGGTGGGATAAAAAATTATCTTTCATCAGATATTGCTTTCAGATGTCAACTAAAAATAAATACGGGATAAGTGAGAGGAGGTGATTTTGGGATTCATAAGTTGAAAGGTAGGGTGAGGTCTCCATGATGCCCAAATATTAAGGTTTTGGCAGTTCTAGAATATCTTGCTATAGCCTAAAATTCCAAGATTTTAAATTTTAATTAGCATTTTGGCTTCAATGAAATGTGTGGCCTCTTTTGTGCATGTGGGCATGAGTGCCTATGAGAGATTTCATTTAATCACAGAACCGCAGAATGACTGGGGTTGGAAGACACCTCTGGAGAGCATCTATTCCAAATGCCCTGCTAAAGCAGGTTCATCTACAGCAGGTTGCTCAGGAGAGATTAAGGAGAGATTAGAAATACAAGGGTTTTTGTCTATGAAAAATAAGAGGACATAGTATAAGATCTACCATTTTGAATCTTCCATGGAAGGCTGGTAGAGGCATTTAATTTTATTAAGCCAGCTTCTAGTATTAAATCATAGATTTCAGTGCAAATGCATTTCGAATGGGTTTAAACACATTATTTTTACATGTGTCATTACCTTATAGAACTTTCTTCTTTGGGATACTAATGAAACGTCAAGTGCTTTATATAAATACTAGTAGCATCTGTGATTATAGCCAGTGAGAAACAAATTCAAGGCTGTCTATTTTCATTTTTCAGGCCATGAAATAATCAAGTTCTGAGTGTCAATAACAAGTAAATAAAGAATTACATAATGTAATATGGAATAGGTTTTATTTCTTTCCTCTGATTAAACTAGTTCATATATTGGAGACGATACTAATTTTCTGTAATTAACACAGCAATATTGATTAGCTTAACAAACTGTGGGTCATAAGGGAAAAAATGAATAAAATTGCAATTCTAGTTCATGGTCACACTCATAAGGTATTTTCACATTTCGTTATTTTGAAACAATGAAGTAACTGTTTTGACATAGGCACAATACGCTGACCATTACAAAGTAGAGAACCTTTTTTTTTTTTTCTCCTAAAGACATTTTCAGATAGTAAAGTTCAGCTGATGAGTTGATATGCTACTGATCTAAGCCAATGTTAAGTGAGAGGAGTTCTGAGAGTGCTGGTTATATGAATAGCAAAAGAGCAATCCAGGACTGCAGCATCAGGATGTGCTTTCCCGGAATCCAATGCTGTTTCCTCACTGGAAGTAATCTTCTTGTCATGAGACTTCACTTCCATCAAAGAGCTTTTTCCTTCATGGGTCATTCTGTGCATATTCCTGTCCTCCTACTGCGAATTTTGTCATCCTCACCTGACTTATGTTGAAACACACAGCCCAGGAAAACCTGTGTTGATTGTTTCTGTGAGATACCTCACACATGCATGTACAGTGCTGAAATGCAGTGGGAGAAAACTCCCTCCTATTAGGCCAGTAAAGAGCAGGAAATAGCTGAAAAAGCCTTGGTCATGCTTCTCTCCACTATATTTTCAAAAAATTGAACATTTGTGAATAATGTGCATTGTGGTTCACTGAAGCCCAGGACAAGTACATTGTCTAAACCACTCAGAGTAGGGGTTTTAAACAATGATGCAGAAGGAGCTGTTGTTCTGCTATACTCATTGTCAGAGTTAACTGGTTTTGTATTGAATGGCATGGTCTCTAGTCCTTTTGTCTACCTCATTCAGAATCAAAAACTCCTAAAGGACAGAAATAGTGACTAGCATATGGAGCTATAGTGGAAATTGTGCAAAATTTATATAAACTGTAAAATAAAGCACTCAGAGCTTCATGGTATTCTGGGTGGTGGGAAGTAGGTCCGTGTTCTTAGAAGGTGTCATGGAGATGTGAAATTTTCAAGCAGAAGGGTAATGCTTCTATACCTCATATTGAATAAATGTTTATAGAAAACTTGCAAATTCTTAGTTTTGTGTGCTCTATTTTTCAGCAAATATGTAAGTGAAACAGAAGAATGCAGTGGTCAGGATCTGAATACAATGAGTGGTAAAAAAATTCTACAAAACATGGACATGAATGGTTTCACTCAGTAGAAATGCAACCGTTCATGTTGTGGATTTGCCTCTACACTGGTTAGAACTTAATCCTGAATTTCAGTGTGAACAGACTTAGGTCATCTTAATGTCTTCTGGGCATGAGAAGAACTGTTGTAAGTGGCTATTCCTGGTAAAAGTATGTGAATATCCAACCAAGGGTGCTTAGCCATACGCCTCTAAAATATCTGTTTCATTGGCAGTCCTGCAGGGTGTACTTCACAGCATCGACTTATGAGGGGTTGGGAGGAGATGGTAAGTGGTGAAACAGGATGAGCAGGGCACACATGTTACCTGGCCACATGGAAATTTAATAGGGAAAGTAGCGTTGGCACAGCTAGGGTCCTTTTCTGACAGAACTACTCACAGGTAGAGCAAACCACCATGTGTGTAGAGGGTCTCTCTCATGGCAGTCTGAACCATGGAAGGAAAACCTAAACAAGGAGGCTGTTGATCTCAGAAGCGATTCCCCCTTGGAACAGGGCTACAATTCTTGACTTCCCTAAAGACTAAAGAGCAGGCACAGTGATCAGGTCAGTTCTACTCTCCTGACTGAAGAAACTGGAAGCTGCTTTGTGAGGAGTACCTCCTGGAGAAAGATTTCACCGTGGGAACTGGGATGGAGCATTTGTAGTTACAGTAGGAGACAGTTCACAAATGCCAGCTTTGCAGAGTCTGCTCTTCCCTCTCCTTCATCTGTGTTTGTTTGAAGTATCTCATTCTCACAAGATCAAACAAAAGCCACATTTTTGTAAAGTGCTCCTTCCTAAACTGCAATTATCTCAGACTTTCCAGAGTCGATTCAGATGGTGAAAGAAGATGCTTTTACAAAACTCCTTCAGTGATTTAACAGCCCTTGAGTTCTGAAGGCTTTTTCAATTCCAATCTGGTAGTGGGTTTGTTTTCAGTTTGCTTTAAGTAAGCAACAACAACAAAAATATTCCATAACACAATTCTGCCTCTAAAACCACCTTCAAGGAGGTTTTTTCATTTTTGCAGTCTAAGCTGTTGCCTTATATCTCAGCTGCCAGAAGCTGAGTGTTGATTTCCAAGCACACTGTTTTTTGAGGAAAATAAAGCAGAGAAGAGCTAGCCTCTAAATCAAGTAAATAAGTCTGTATCAGTATTGCTGTAGAGTGGAAAACAACGGGGGCAGTTGTCTTCCAGGTTGCAGTAAGAAAGTATTCTCTGTAGGCAGGATAAGAATAAAAATGCCATTACCTGCTCTTTAGTACCTCATTTAATTTAATTCTGGAATCATGCTTACATTCTCCCTGTAATATTTCCTAGGATGTTTTTCATGGAGAAATTAACTCTATAATGTCCTAGATGTTAAAATGATTGTATACTCCAGGCTCCATTTTACTTTCTGTGTATCTTCAGTTTCAATTTAGAGATGAACTGCATAGTGAAGCATCACAGGGTCAGTACAAGTACAAAGGCTGAGGCTAGGGGAGTCAGCCATCAAGTACATTTGCTGTATCCAGCTAAGAAAAAGAAGTCAAAGAAAAAAACATTCTTCTAGTAGTTGTAACTATTTAAAATACCAGATCCTTAAAAACAGCACTGGTGAACAGCAAAGTTTTTTATCATGCAGCACTTGATGCTAATACCAGGGATGGAGATGGAAGCTGCTCATATTCTTCCCTACACCAGACTAGATTTAGAAAAATCTAAAAAGAGTCTATAAGCAAGAAACATACTTTTTTTGGCTCAATTCAAATCTTTTATATTTATTTTTTACTGTATTTGACTTTCTAACTATCTACATCTACAGATCTTTTGAAGCACTATTTTGTTTTGATCACAAAAACTGTGTTTTTCCGTATAAAATGTCGACATCTTCTAAAGCTAAGAATCTGTTCAGTATTCTTCTGGTTTAGAAGATAACAACAGTTTCAGGCAGTAAATAAATCACCAGGAGAATTTCAAAACAATTTATAGTCAAGCAAGTTATTCCTGAAATGCACTTCTTTGAAGAAGACCAGAATTACTACTCTCAACACACAACGGTAACGTTGATTCATAGGATGTAATCTGCAATGGCCAAGATGGCTACAGATCCTAAAAGTCGTTGTGAAAAGGCAAAGGATAAGTTTGCCAAACCATGTGCATAAGAGTTCTTGTTTTTCTCCATATCTCAAATGTTTTGAAAGTGCTGATAACAATTTTAAAATGTTATTAATGTATATTGACCTTAGTATATGGTACCTGAACACTCCAATTTTCAAAGTTGCAGAGTTGGCTGGACAAGGCCGGTTTTGATAATTAGTCCCATAGTGAAGAATGTGTCTCAGTTTCTTCATTTCTGTTTTTCTGTCTTTCAGATAGAGGAATTTCGAAGACTGAGAACTCATGTTAAAGGTGCTGAACTTTTAGAGGGCTCTGATGGAATCCTAGGAGATAACTTCAGACCAACTCAGCCACTTAGTGATAGAGTCATCAGGGCTGCATTTCAGTAGCAGAGGAGGAAGAACAGTGATAAATCTTCAGTCAGGTAAGTAAAAACTTAGCGGAAAAATCAAAACCTTGAAATAATTTAGCTAAAGGAGCAAATGCCCTTAATTTTAGCTGATGTTATGATACATTGTCACAATTGTAAATTTTGACACTGTAATTTCCATTTCGTCCTGTGGTATAATAGTTTAGTTATGTTATAGTTTAACTTCAGTTGGCAACCAAGCCCCACAAGCTGCTCAGTCACTCTCACCTGATGGGATGGAAAAGAGGAGCAGAAGGGCAAAAGGGAGAGAACTTGTGGGTTGAGGTGAAGACAGTTTGATAGGTAAAGCAATACAAAACAAGAAAGTCATTCACCACCATCCAGGCAGTGGATCACGATACACAGTTACATCACAATTACTTCTTGTAGCTTTAAATTTCTCCTTCTGCAGTGAGGAAGAGCATAATATACCTTGGTTATGTGGTATATTTCCCCAGGTACTGAGTTTTACTGGTTGATTTCTCACCGTGTTTCTAGAAGACCAGTCATTGGTGGATCTATTTATCCTGTTAAAAAAGCAGGGTAGTAGTTCTGGAAGGAGGACTTTAATTCTAAAAGGAGGCGCCTTTTTTTTTTTCTTTTTTCTTTTTTTTTTTTTTCTTTTTTTTTTGGTGATACTGTTCTTCCCCAACAAGACTGAATTTTGGGCAACTCCAGTGAAGATACAAGAGGAAACAAATTAACTTCTGTCATGGCTAATTTTTCATATTTCCTTCCTTAAAGTAGTTGCTACTTCTTTCCTGCCTTCATTGACTCACAGAGCAAGAATTTGGGGATGACATAAGAGTAATACACATGTGAACCAATATTAACCCTGCTTCAGTTATTAAAACCTCTCATGTCATGTTCCCCTAGCCTGTATCAGTTACAAAATAAATCCCCTTAATGCTCAACAGTTACTCCTAAACCTTGTTATACTTAGTTCATGGATATTTTACTATAATGAAAAACCTGGCAATGAGATTCAAAGAGAATTAAAGTCCAGGGAAGTAGTTGAGTCACCATCCCTGAAGGCATTTAAGATGTGTAGATGTGAGTTTTAGGGACATAGTTGAGTGGTGGATGTGGCAGTGCTGGGTTAATAGCTGGACACGATGATTTTAAAGGTCTTTTCTAACTTAAACAATTCTATGATTCTAAGATAAATTGTTGCCTTGAAAGTAGTGAGTCGAGGCACCAGCTTTATGGCTGATTTTGAAATGAATGGCCCTGCCTTGCTCCAAAAATCAAGAAGCAAATCTGGGAAATCTTCAAGAAAAGAATCTGTTTGATTGCTTTTTTCAATAAGTGGTACTGCTTTTTAGCAAAGTAAACTTTTCCATCAAATTTCCTAAAAAAACTTTATTTAAATAATAAAAACATTGGGTACTCCCTATTACCCTATTTACTGTTGAAATACATAATATAAAAGCATAAGATCTTCTATTTTCACATTTCTTCAAAGCTACAAAATAACTGATTCATCTAGGGTTTCATCTGGAAAGCATGCTGCTAAAAGGTTTTTGATAAACAGTTTTGGGTAAGGATATTTATTTGTACTTTAAATTCTTGCCCTCTCCAGTTCATGTCAGGCTCTGTGGTGGAGTTACATCCCTTCAGAGCATGCACTGGGTCCAGTCCCCAATTTCATATGAAGTAACAAATGATCAGGCAGCAGATAACCCATAGAAAAGATTGATAATTCATTCAGTGCTTCCAAAAAATGGATCCATTAAAACTAAGCGAGAAGATTATCCTCCCTCCTGCATATGATAGAAATTATTAAATTGGCTAGGACAGTGACCAGCAATTTCATGGTCTTTCCATATAGCATAAGCATTCAATATAGCATTTGCATCTAAACATTTTTGAAGTGAGGATTTATTTGTATTTTATAACCCTATTTAATATCTGCATCTCAGAAGTTAAACAAAAAAACCAAAACACTGATCCCTTTTTTTAATATTATTTTCTCATTCCCATATTTAATTTTGGGCATATCCCTAAGCCCAGTTCTCAATTACATGGTTCTCTGCAGTAACCAAATGTTGTCGCTTTAATCTCGAAATGGATGTTTCAAATTCATCCCAGCTTCTGCATAAAAATTACTTGGGAAAATCATGGCAATATTAAAGTACAATTTTTCTCAGAGAGTGAATAATGCCCTCAGGCCAGTGCAGGTAATTCAAGTCTGTAACAGTGAAATTACTTGACACACTGAGTTTGAATTTTAAGCATGAAAGACTTTCCTTTACAATGCTGGAACTGAAATGTAAAATTTTCCCTTTTGCTTTCATGTTTGAAATTTTATTACACTTGTCAATACTTATAAAGATTTGTTCTATATAATAAGACTTATCTCAGCTGTGCTTCACAAAATAATCTGCAGTTTTAATTCCCAAATGATGGAATTTTTAATACAAAGTAATAGCCCTCACTCTAGGGTTATGCTAATTATGGACACTCAAGCACTGCGGAAGAACTGTGACTCCTGGCACAGTGTAGCTCACAGAAGAAATGACACTTGTTTCTCTACACCTGATTGAATTATTTATCAGAAATTCATTTGGTCAGGTCTTTTCAGTTTTGTGTGCATCAGTCCAAAAAGCACTGAACTAATCAAGGTTTCATTATATATCCTTGCTATTGAGTTTAGGGAGATGAAAAAATGAAGCATAAAAAGAAATCACATGGCTTTGTTCACGTTTCTTCTATGCAAAGAGGTAAAAAGGGAAGGAAACAATCCTACTTACTTCGTAGTGATTTCCTCACACCTCTTCGGGAGGAAGGTGTTGAGGAACAGTAGCTCCTCACACAGACCTCAGAAATCCTCAAAAAGATTCCTTCCTCCACAGGAATGAGGAAAGTCCCCTAAGCTGGGACTGCTGGCATCAACTGAATGTTGCTATGAAGACTCAGTAGCAGATAGACAAGAAATAGTTTTCAGAGCAGCATCTTCCTAGTGATTCAAGAGGGACATTTTTTCTTTTTAAAGAGCAGATCACCTTTTATTTTAAAGCTCTGGTATGTCTTGAATATTACAATTACAAACACACTGGTTGACTTCTTTTCTTACACAATGCCCCTCTGCCAAGGCTGCTGGAACTCCTGTCAGTAAAGTTTTCAGCATTTTTTTTTTATTCCAAGCCAGTGTGGCATAGCCACTTGAAGAGCCTTGAGGAATGTTAGTTTGCCATGACCTTGTTACTCTGTCAGGGAAAGAAGGAGACAAATGTTTCTGTAAGTGTATCCACAGGAATAGGAAGGGGTTGTTTGAAGGTCTAATTAATTTTGACTGAATCAGAATGCAGGCTCTATGCATACCATGCTCCCAAAGCTTCAGAACATCTGCTCCTCAGCCTTGATTTAAACCTTGACAAAACTGAACCCTTTGTGGCTTACGATCAAATGGCATATGTTGATCTTTGATGTAATTTGTTTTACTTTGTTGACAAAGAAGCAGAGTGGACACAAGCATGGAGTATCATGGTGTGTAATACCAGGGAAAAAACGACTTTTTTTTTTTATTGTTCCTCCGTCATGGGAAAGCCCAGATCTCAAAATACTCCTCTCTAGTTCTAAGACAAAGTTTGGCCAGGCTCTAAAGGGAGCCTTCAGGATGACAAAACAAATAGAACTTTGTAGCTTCTCTGCTCTCTTTAACCCAGTGGGTTTTAGGATAAGTTTGTTGCTATCTAGTTAGCCTCTTTCGGCTCTGCTTTTTTCTGCTGAAAACGTATCTCTCTCATATAGCCTCGGGTTAATGACTTTTTGGACTCTGTTTTGGTAGTGTTTTTGAAATGCATCCCAATTACATCCCATTAAATGACCTTTTCACTCTTCTTCTTCTACAGTTGCTGAAGTTTTCAAATACATTTCTTTTAAAAAAGCCATTTAAAAAAATTCTAACCTCTTTACATCATATCCAGTAGAACCAGTCAGGTGTTAAGGAGTTTGGAGGAAAAGCTCAGTACAGATTTGCTTTCAGACATGGAAGGTTAAAAAATTGAGTTCAGCTTCAGACAGTGAAGAAAAATAGAACAACAGAGTGGTTGTGATTGAAAGGTGCCTCTGGAGATCTATTAGTTCGATCCTCTGCTCAAAGCAGTGTTAACTACAGTGGGTTGCTCAGAGCCATGTGCAGCTGGGTTTTGAATATCATAAGTATGAAGATTCCTCAATCTCTCTAAGCAATTATTCCTGTGTACTCTGGCAGGGAAAATGGTTTTTCTTCGTTTGAAACGAAATTTCCTGTATTTCAGTTTGTAGCCATTGCCTCTTCTCCTTTCACTGGATGCAGCTGAAGAGTCTGGTGCCACCTTCTGTACTTGTTCTCATAAAGTATTTATACTCATTGATAAAATCCCTGTTGAAACGTCTTTTCTGGAGGCTGGACAGTTCCAGCTCTCTCAGCCATCCTTTTATGACAGGTGCTCCAATCCCTTACCATGTTTGTAGCCTGTTGCTGATCTCCAGTATGTCTGTGTTTCTTCTGAACTGGGGAACCCAGGACTGGACCCAGTGCTCCAGATGTTCTATCAGTGCTGAGTAGAAGCATTTCCCTCCACCTGCTGGCAGTGCTTTTCCTGGTGCAGCCCAGAAGGCTGTGGAACTTCAGTGCTGCCTTGGGTGCATTACTGACTTGGCTTGATGTTTGCCAGGACTCTCAGGTCCTTTACTGAAAGAAAAGACAAGGGATAACACTGTGATTTCCTCAGTGTCAACACTAGTTTCTTTTATACTTCCGGCCTGACTCAGAACCCTTGCTATGAGCATCGAGCTATTTCTTGATAATTTCAGATGATCTTGGAATAAGATTTATAGTTCTTATTGTTATACAGCAAAGCTTCATGGTGGGGACAACAAATGCTACCACTCCTAGAAATCAAACTAGAAAAACCTTAAATCTTCCATTTCACTAAAGGCTATTTTTTTGACAGTTTTAGGCCTGACACACTATTTCTCAAGATGTGAAATTTGAGTATTCCAGAAGGCTTGCTGGAATTTTGGGGCTTGCCACCTTTCCTAATGGAGAAGTACTTTTCCAGTACTGCGTTCTTCACTGAAGACAGCATTATTTGTTGTTTCCAATGGATTTATCACCCCCTCTTTAATTCTTGTTACTTTACATGTAGCTGATTTGATAGACATGCCTTTTCCCCTCTTTTACGTCAGTGGAACAGCTTTATATGTGAATGAGCAAGATGTCTGATTTCAAATACTTGAATATCAGCTTGAATTTGTAATGATAGTGAATTCAATATGGCATGCCTGCAATATTTTCATCCCTTTATACATCAGGGTGCATACACATCATTCCAGACATAGAGTAGATAAATGGCATTGCTCCTATTTACTAAGAGAAGGTTAAATAGGTGCCTCTTCCAGAAGTCATTGAAATCTACAAAGCTCTTTTAATAGAAGACAGTAAGAGCTTTTTCTAAAAAATAATTTACTAAAATAATATTGAAAGAATATTTTATTTTTCAAGTCCTAAATTTTAATTTGCTTTCTTCTGAGAGTAATTTATAAACTAAAGAATTTGATCTCCGGTGTGTTGTCTCAAAACTCCCCATCTCAGACACAATTTATTTTGTATTCATAAATAAAGAATTATCCTGCAAGTGTGATGATGTCTTATACCTACTCCATCTACATACATACATTACTCAAGTTCTCCTGAACATATTTTCATTTGTGACTGATTCAGAAATACCTGAGAAAACACCAATTTTTATACCCACAAGTGCGTATACACACTTCTACTTACACATACATCTGTGGTAGACCTCAGACTGCAAGAAGCTGCAAGTTTATCCAAAGTCCTGCAAATTATGACAGCAGAAATTAATTCAGGTTAAAAACACACTTAATATAATTACTATTTTCCTAGTTGTACATTCAAGATTAAAGAAAAAATAAATGACATCATTAAAATAGCAAGGTTATGCTAGGGCTGGGGAAGAGGACAGTGTAATTTAGGGTGGGAGGAACAGAGACTGCATTCCTGATGCTGCAGAGACTCTCTGCATTATACTGAGAGGTCTGAGCAGACAAGGAGACACTGGCACAATGTTAGTTTCACAGCAAGGAGAGAAGGCAATATGGTGACTGTATCTAGTGAGTTTTGTGAATGGATAGTGCAAATTCCTCGCTTTTGAAGCTGCTGAGCAGCTCTTGTGGCAACAAAACTACTTTGCCTTTTCCCCAGGATGTTGAACAGGGGATCTGGTATTGCCAGTGGGAATGAACTAGTACTAAACAGGTAGTGGTGCACTCTCCTCTTTATGAAATTGAGAATTGTGTGATAATAGATCGTAGAATATGAAGCAACATTCAAATACAGAGCGAGCCGTGGAGCTGCACCTTGCCTTTGAGAAATGGTAAGTGTGATGCAATTCTATGGACGGTATTTCTATGTTTAAACAGATCTCAGTGAAATTTAAATTTTAATGGACATTTACATCAGCAATCCACGTGTCTTTAGTTTTGGTTTACTAGTAACATTTGCAATTTGTGAAGTTCACAAACAAGTTGCTCTGCAGAAGTTCTAACACTTGGGGATTTTATCCTTTCCTGTTGTGTAGAACCGGAGCTGGAATGAGCTGTCAGCAGCCATGCATCATTAGGCTATTATGACCATTCTTATCATTTTCCTGTTTAAAAAATCCCAAATCAACCTCACAGAAAGATTGTCAACACTAGTTCTTTAGAAATGCAAACACCGATTTCCTAGATTTGTTGAAATATGAGTATTTATGTTGCTTCTAAGTGAGTGATTTTTTTAATGGTTATTGTTTTTCTCCATAAATTTAGAGTTTGTCCTTAAAAGGTGGTTGGTTTAATGGTTAAGTTTCAGTCTTTTAAAGAAACTGAACTTCATGTTATCACCAAAACTGACTACTGTTCTTCTCTATTTAAGGTCTTATGTACAGTGCCCAACCCTCCGCTGTCACTTTAGAGTACTCAAGAATGTGCTTACACTTGAGTGCATGACTGTAGGGCAGAGGGCCAAACACCTTTGGCTTGTGAGCCTCACACCATGATCAGAGGCTTACTGGAAACAAAACAAAACTTTTGGAGCCTTCAGGCAACCAAAAGCTCCAGGAATGGCTGAAAAATGGTGCCTCTTGGAGTTGTTTTCCACAAGTTTGTTGTAATAGCAGGGAGTAGGGCGTGCACTGTGATTGTTAGTGAACCCTGCAATATCAGCACAAAATTTTTTTCCCCACTGCTGATGATTCAAATAAGTGAGTGGAAAAACACTTTTGTAGCTTATGTGACATACCTCTGACATGGGGGCCAGAATGTAGGAACTTGGTAGCCAGAGGCAGCCAAGAGTCATAGACTGGTCCTACTGGTGGTAGGTATTTATGTGTCCAGGCCAGAACATCAGTATAGCAGGTGATCGAGCCCTAAATGAGAAAGAAAACCATTTTGAGTTTTCAGAGTTACTATCATACTGGAATTGTCCTTGTTCAATTCCTTACTGAGCTCTTGTTAGAAATACACAAATTGTGGAGGAATGGAAAATGGTCAAAATCCCTTAGCATGTAAAGAAGAAAGGAGGAAAGATTGCTGTGCTTCCTTTTCAAAGCTAAAAAAGTAATAAGGTAGTCTAGGAATCAGATCCCTGCTTATGCTTCAAATAAGATACTTCATGCTGACAAGTGTTCTTAAATTTTGTGACCTGTGAGTCTCTATCAGCATCACACATTCTTTTCTATTCATAATTCACTGTTATCATCAGCTTTTCATAAAAAGAGTTTTGAGAATATAATTTCCAGCTGCTTACCATAAACCATGTACGGTTTGTAGACTGTTACTTGGGAACTGATAATGGAGCCAAGAGCCAGGAGTGCCTGTCATACAAAACACCCTCACAACGTGTTCATTAGCAATCACAACACACAAGTTAGAGTCTGAACACGCATTGAAACTCTGCCATGGTATTTTCATATGGTGAAAATGCTGCAAATTAGTGGTGAGTCAAAACAGTAGGAAGCTTAAATCATCATTGATAAAGCTACACCCATTTTTAGAAAAAGAGATTAGTGCATATAAAATATAATGTAACAGGCTCTCAAATGTCAAAGGTACTAGAGGGACATATAGGTACATATGTCTGTACATTACAGAGAAGAGAGCCTGCAATATCCTTTCCTCCTTCAGCAATGTCATACGAGTTAGACACTGGAAGTGCACTCTGTTCTACCTGGATGAAATCACACAGATTCAAGTAGAACATTATTACTCCATTGAAACTGAAGATCCAGGTAGGAACAGGTCCTTACTCTTATTAGAATTTTCAATTCTGATTATTTCATATGGATAAAGACAAAGACTCTTGCTAAGCAGACAGACATGTTTTGTAAATACATAGCAAATTAAAACTACCAAGTTATTTGGATTACTGAAAATGTTTTTGCATCTGATACTTACCACTCAAGACACAGAATGTCAGCATTGACTGTTGTTTGCAACGTTTTATGGATAAGACCAGAGTTTATGACAGAGCAGTGCTACCTAACAAAATTTCATTTAAAAACATTTATGCATCCCCATAGTTCAAGACAAGCAAAGGTGTATTTGAGTTAGCTAAATGTAGCTAAATGCCCACAGAACTTGATGTAGATTCAATAAACTGTAACCTTTTCATGGAAGGAATGCGAAGCATTTCAAGAAAGATAAAGTTTGATAAGGTACTCAGTTCTCTTTTCTGAGACACACCGAATCCACTCCTGGCTGTACTTTCAGGTGCTGTTTTTAGGAAGGTGTAGGATAAAGGTAGTGTTTTGTCAGTATTTTACAGGTTTTGCCACCCATGTCTTTTGATTTTGTTTTAAACTCTTAAACTTTTTGATTTATTGTAGTATTAAGGAGGAGAAGGCAAGATCCTTCTATAAAGAAAAAGATAGGACATTGTGTGAGACAGTGGTGGTAAGGAATATGGAAAGACAAAAGAAGTGGAAAAGCTGTCCAGAAAGGAGATTTACTACTTTTAAGCAGCAGAATAAAGGTTTAGATCTTGTGTAGTGATCTTGACCAAAAGCTGCTGCAGTGGGACATCTTACTTCCTCCCTATCTTATGGAAAGACATATTATCGTGCCTATCCTATTTAACTTCTCCATAGTTTTTTTATTTGCACTTTCTCAACACTTCTGGAAGACTTTGAAAAAGAATCCTTTTCACTAAAGTTTTCTTATATCTTCTCTTTTAAATATGTTCTCTATATTGCTGTAGGAACATTGGGACCTTTGGTTCTTAAAAATATACCAGCTTTGCTCCTTATCTTTGCTCCTGCTTCTGCTCCTTGTTTCTGACATAAGATTTATAGTGTTGCATTTATCCCAGTTTTGTACAAGAAAATTTTCTCTGTGAAGACTATAGGTCCATAAAACCATTATGTGAAAGAATTAGATATAAATCTTCTTGGAAGAATAATTATTTTTTTTACATTCTGAGGTTGATTTCTGAGTTTTGATTAACCTTGTTAATATTTTTTTTCAAAGCATGGGTATTGTGAAGAACTCTCAGATTTTGCAGGTAGTTGCACTTTATGGTACTGATCCTGGAAGGTGTTCTTTGGGAATGGTTATTTGATCCGTAGAGGACTTCACCAGAAGCAGTGGGTCTCTACTAAATGTATGCAGGATTCAACCTGAGCAAAGGAAATTTCAGGGGCAGAAATACAATCTATAAACAAGGCATCTAAGCAATGTTTTTGGTTATAATGCACATGCCCATTTGTACAATTTTAGCTGGAATATTGCATTTCCAAAAACTTTTCAGAAGAGTAAGAGAAGCAGGTATCTTCATACCTATGTAAACCTTTGGCCTGAATAGTGTGTTACTTGACCACATATATTATGGAAGTGCTATTGATTTAGCATGGTAGGAAAGTTATTGTTAAACAGGAATAAAGGGTGAACACTACCAATATATACAATCAGTCTTTTGTCAGACAATACATTAAGTATTTCTGTAACAAACACTGAAATCTTCAGACTGGCTCATAATTAGACTCCTTTCAAAAAACAATTCATTAATACAATAGGTACCCAAATCCCAGTTCAACTTAATTTCACTGACTTTGACTTTTGGACTAAAAGCATTAAGCTTGAACTAGCTAAAAATGTACAAAATGTGCATTCAATTAAGGAGTAATTAGATACTCAATCACGCTTACATCACACGAGGGATTATCCAAGAAAGAGGAGAGGTACTACTCACTGCAGTGTGTAAAACAATTTTCTTAATTAGTTTAGCACTAATTGAGATTGAGGAAGTGTCACTGTGTCACAGCATTAGTTTACCTAAATGGAGCCTTAAAAATACAAAGGCTTTGGCTTCTTTTGAACTTTCTCACTTGTATTTGTCAGTCTTATTCACTGATCCAGTACCTTCTGGCCATGCAAATGGAAACTTTCCGTTCACTTCGGGGGGGTTTCGTCCCTGCACCCTTGTACCCACTGAAAAACATGCCAAGAGTTTTTCCAGAGATGGAGAATAACTTGTTATTATTACTTGGTTGTTGTTTGGTTTTTTATGTTACACCTTTATACCAAGCCCCGAGAAGAACCAGGAATCCTCTGTGCTGTTATGTGGAGTGTAAAACCCGCTGCTCTGTGAAGGCCTTACAGCCTCCCTTAGGAGGGAGTGGTAGAAAGCTCTTCAAGTGGACCATCAAATGGTGCTGCTGCCAGACAACATGACTTTTGGGGGGGTATTGAATGATAACCTGGGAGTTATGTGGAAATCACAACACAGATTGTCTCGTGGGTAGGCACTGACTTCTTAGCAGCGCTGCTGGTGCCTGAAAAGCTCTGCTCTCCCTTCCGCTGTCAGGACCAGAGTGGGAACTCTCTAGAATGTGCTGACTCTTCTTGCAAGCAGTTGTAGCCCCAGGTGACCATTTGCACACGAGCACTTTCATACTGTTTGTGTGTACATTCTAAGCTGTAGCTAGCACTAAAATAACCTCAGGGTAAAAAAAAAAAAAGGCAAAATATTAGTACAACAGAATGAAGTGGTTTACATTCTCATACCTACTGCTTCTGACCTGAGAACACTGGGGCAACCTGAGCACCTGGATTCTTAAGGATGTGCCAAAGCACATGAATATGTGTTTGCATGAAATCAAGTATTGATTAATGCTTCTAATGGATAAGAATATAACTGCTAGTAGGACAAATTGGGTGATTGCTTTCTATCCCTTGAGCCCACCTGACTCCTGTGAGAGCTGGTACTCAGCACTTTGCTTAGTAAGGACCCTAAAATAGTAAATAGTAAAAAGTTCTCTGTGACCAGTGTGTTTTGCTTTCTAGTTTACTATCATGAGCACCAGGTTAGAATCAATTACCAGATTGATTCAGAAAGCCAATTGTAAAACTTTGTTTCAAATTAATAATTTTGCCACTGCATTTAACTTTGCATTTTTACTGCCATTTCCTCCATTGCTAGTAAATCTTGCAGCACTGGCTTTACCCTAAAAGAGAAGAATCAGTACCATTATGTCGCTGAAGTATATACCCTGAAACTGCTCCCACCTGCTGTCATGAAATCCCAGCTTTTAGTTTTCCCTGTCTCCCTGGCTGGACATAAACAATCTTTCAGACCCACTGCGGAGGAATTTCAGTAACATAATTGTTCCATTCTCTTTTCAGAGAGGGGGAAGACAATGCTCCCACAGTGCCCACAGATGAGAAATGGAAACTTTTGAGACTGCTGCTTCAGTTGAACCACAAAGCCTGTATTGTTTGTCTTCATCTAATTCAGCCTTGATAGACAGCTGTGACAGTTGGTCTGTCCACATGGTCCAGTGAAATTCTGGGAATGGGCTGTACATTAAAAGAAGAAAACCTATTAAATCTTCCAATTCACACTGTTAATTATTTTTAAATTGTCGTTATGGTTGCTTTTATAGCTACTTCGCCATAGCATTCAATAGTCATCTGTGATCCAAATAGTACTGATTTTAAGCTTGGTATGAATGCTAATATGTAGAAATACTCGTTATTGTTTTGAATGTTAGATTTACTTTTATTCCATATCATCTCTTGTGCTGTCAGTAACCATATTTTCTGTAGAGGGGAGATGCATTCTACAAAGGTAAAAATATTGTTTGTTCACAAAGAGTATTATACAAATTCAGAATTAATTTTTTGGCAGAAAGGAGCACTTCTCTGCCAAACATATGCACTTGACATGGTTTATCTGAATAAAGCTGAATGACATTTGCTTTACTAGGAACCTTACTGAAATAAAGGACAGTTTGGAACCAAGTAAAATTAACCAATACAACAATAAACAGAACTGTCTGGATTATTTTCTGTTTGGTGAGCCGTGGAACTTTGCGACATAGTGTTCAATTCAGGCAGAAAATTATCAGCCTTTGTTCTCCTGTGAATTATGACAGTTCTATTTGTTCTGTACATTGCTGAGCATGGTGGTCTGGGGACTTACTGTGTATGTCCTGAGCTCGCTGCACAGCATGGGGGTTGCCACTCTGGGCCACAGATGACTTACCTGATAGAGAAGATAAGGCAAGGGGAGTCTGAAACAGCTAGTCAACCTCATAGCTTCTAATTCCTGAGAAACACCAAGATCTGAAGGACAGGGTCAGTAATGGGGGAGGCAATAGCTTTGATCACCGTAGCTATTAGTCCTAGCATGAGGGACATTGCAGAGATCTGTGTCAGTGGAAGAACCCCAGAGGCACAGATGGCAAGTTCCAGTCTGGGGCACAATGAAGATGCAAACTGAGGGCTCACAAAGGGGAGGCCAGTGCCTTGGAGCAGATTGATCATCAGTCACAAAGTCATTCCCGGGCAATGGTAAATGCAGAGTCAGAAGGCATCCTCAATCCACCTTGTCAAGGGTTATGGGGAGAGCTGCTGCTGAACAAAGAGTTACGAGCGCTCTGAACAATTTATGTGTATATTAGGGGCAGCAGAAGCGACAGGACAAACCCACACTCTGCATGTGAGCTGGGTGAGGGGGACCAGATGTTGCTGACCACTTAATGTGTTTGTAACTGGGTGTACTGCAGAAACATGTGCTTCCTTTGGAGATAAAGCTTGGCAGCATGCATTGCAATAAATGCACTGAAAATGTAATGCAAGCAGCCCACCATGAGGTTATCTGTTCGTTTTGGGCTTAGCAGAGTAGCAATCAGCATGTTGCTCCTTGGGCTTAGAGAAACTTATATTTCTTAGGTATAGCTCTATCTTTCACCCACATTTAATGAAGTATAACCCCATTATCTATACAATGGGTTCAAGATTTCAGTGCTGGCCAAAACCATAATTTCCACCTGTGGTGTCTGCAGCATGTGCATGTAGCAGCTTCACTGGCTGCTGCCCCTCTTCTTTCAGCAGTTACTCCCCAAGCAGCTGCAGCCGGAGCCCAACCCCAACACCTGATTACCAGACCCCAGCCTCCCACTGATCTGCATCATACCACAGGGCAGGACAAGTCTCTGCTGCGATGGCCTGGTTGGACTGTCTGCAGTTTTTGACAGGAGCCTGATAATTTGTCTTAGTTGTCAGGTTTGGTACTAAAATCTTGGGAAAATAAAACAAAGCTCTGTGTGGTGGAAGTCAACTGGTTTCTGCCAGATGAAGGTCTGTGTTTGTCTCCTTGCACCCAGCAATGAAAGAACCCTCCAAAAGTGGAGTGAACCATGTTCCAAACCTGACAATTCTCAGGTTATTTGCACAGCTCATTCAGAAGATCTCCCTTTGCATACAACGTATTATTAACTACTGAGTGTTAACTGACAGGAACCGTAGTAGTAATATGGCAAATATTGACACTATGATGAAATCTGAACTAGATTTATTCTCTAAATAAACATGTTCCTTATCTTGGAGCTGGCTGATATTCTTGTGGCTGTGAAATACAGATACATTGCAAAGCAAATGATGTAATGTCTCCACCAAAAAGTTCATTATTTCCCTTTCCTGTGCCCTCTTCCTGTGTTTGCTGTTTTTTCAAGCATTGCCTTGTGCAGTGAAATTCTAGTCATATAAATACTACTACTTCTGAGGAATTGAAGTTAGTAAATTTGTCTCAACATTTGTCAGACTTTTTTTTTCTAAGTTTGGCTTTGAAAGAAAAAGAAAACCCACTGGTAAAAATACTTTAACAGTTCTGTGTCTTAAGAACTAGATCTAATTATAACAACAAATTCATTCACAAAACACACCCATTCTAATTACAGATTGGTCAACCCCCCTTCATTTTGTGTTGGGAAAAGTTAAATTAGTCTTTCTGGTTTTGGTAGGAATCCACAGGGAGGAATTTTCAGGAAGGGCTCTCTGTGTATTATTTCAGTTACACTGCACCCATGAGAGGTTTTATTGAGTGTGGCAAGGCTCTGCTGCTCTCCAATTACAGTTCCACATGCCTGCCTTTGTATTTATATTTTTAAGAAATCATAAAACTGATAAGGGGGTTCTGAGGGTAGTGTAAGGCCCTAAATTAATAATTTCCTCTTCAAGCCTACATCTGCTAAAATTTTGAATCAGATTGCTCTCTGGAAGTATTTTTAAAGGTAAATGTTAATGGGCATAATGCTTAATATAATTTTAGATATTTATTAGAAATGTGAATTATAAGTTTCCAAGAGTTGCACACTTGTTGGTAAAGAAATCAATGACATAATTCTTAAAAGCAACTTTGTGCCTCATCAGGCAAAAGCTGGCTCCACAGGCTTCTGATAAACTGTAGGAAGGTATTGGGAATAGGAGGAAAATCCAGCTCTTGGGAGAAGGAAGGTGATTTGGGGCAGATGCCTGCTCTCAGTGATCTTACCTCTACAGGTGATGTATTCTTCAGTTTCCACTGTGGTTTTCTGGAGCTCTCAGAAAAATTTAGAGCCTTTAAACTCTTAGTTTGACTTCCAACCATGGTATGATGTGCTTTGCACCTTGGGCTGTGGTCCTGGGTTCCCACTTACCTAAATCAGAGGAGCTTCTTAGAGAGCACTGTGCCTCCCTACAGTGCCTTTTGCCCTGGTTCCCACCTTTCCTTTGTGTGACAATTAAGGCATAGGTGGACCAATAATAAATTCTGCCAATAAGGCCTGTTCCCAAAAATATATCTGGGAGGTAAACAGGCATAAATTGATGTGGGTTAAAGGATAAGCTTGATCCCAGACATTACATTGGCAAGAGTGTGGTAGTGACTGTGTATGGAAACAGATGTGAGGTAGGACATGTGTCTAAGAGGAAGCAAGAGTGGTCCCTGGCCAGCATCCTGGTTTGTGTCCTAAAGGCTGACTCATCTGTGTTCCTGACTCTCAGAGGGTAATTGAAGACTACTGTTGCTGGTGAGGTGAAAGTGCTTAACAGCAGGGCAACATAAAGAAAAAATAATTTTACTGAGAAATTTTAGCTGAATTTTGTTGAAACTGTAGAAGGAACAAGGAGAGGAGATTCATGCACATGCAGCTTCACAAGAAGTCACACCCATCAGTGTTTTCCAGACCCTGCCAGGGTGCAGCTGCCATAAGCACAGACTCACCCTCATTGAGTTTGGCTGGTGGGCTGCAGTAATGGCCTTGGGCAAACTATTCCTTTCATGGCTGTCACATCCACTCCAGTGAGAATGAGGGGAAGCTTTCTTTCTTATAGAAGTAGGGGGAGCCTCAGGGGGAATGATGGCTGTAGAGAAATAGGGGAAAACGCTCTAGGGGTTGAGAACTGTGGAAGGAGTACAAATTTTGGCCTGCTTTTTCCTCCTTGGCTGGGTTTCACGGTGGTATCATCAGCCATGGAGTTTGCTTTGAGATGTGTTCTCCCTTTCTACATCAGTGCTGCCTGCTGAAATGTCAGGTAGCTGGAGAACCACCCACTACACCTCCTGAGGCTGGACCATGCAGGACGTGTTTAGAAGTGTTTATGTACACATTTATTTATGAAACTGTAGCTGGCATTATAAGCACACCTATGTGTGTGTATTTATCTCTTTAGAATGCTACACATAAAAAAAAATTTAAAAACGAAACCAATTTAAAATGAATTGTAGAAATTCTAATTAAAGTTAATATATTTCAGTATGAAGACTATATGCCTAGCATCAGCTCACCAACCCTGTTGGTATTTGTGTGATTGGGTTTCTCCCTTTGTTTAATGAATTTGTGTTAAAGTCCTGTTCCTTTTCCTTTTTCCCCATTATTCTTTTTACAGCCCCAGGTCCTTTATATTGAATGTTTTTTGAGACTTGTTCTGAAGACATTATTCACTTTCTTGTGAGCCTTTCTATCTTACAGTACTTGTTTGAATGTTTCAGATGTATTAGAGAACTTACCTTAACAATCACTTTGCATATACCTTCTCCCCTCTATCACGTGAGGATTCCTCTCTGATCACAGATTATCTGTATGATGCCAGGTATCAGAAAAAGACCCAGCAATCAGCCATGTCAGAGAGAGATTCTTTATGTGGACCTGCAGTGCATGTAGTCCTTGTCCAGGAGAACTTGTTAGACCTTAACTCAGCCTTATTTGCAAATTAAAACCCCAGCATTGACTCAGCAGTGAGATCACCTCTCAAGTCTTCTCCCTGATTTGCTGTGATAATTACTTCTAATGCAAGGTTTGCTTTTCATTGCTGGGTTATTTTTCGTGATTCTTCTGTTCAGTATCTTCAAATGCTTCTCACCAGCATTCTTCCCATGCTCTTTACCGAGACAGTGTATTACCTCTGCTTGGCCTTCCCCACAGCCTGACCTCATCTTCATTCAAAGAGGCCCTCTCCTCCCCAAATATGAGGGAAACAACTGAAGATGGGGTAAAAGAAGGGAAATATTAGATATACTTGGAAAGAATTTGTCCTGTAAAGTACACAATGAGCTGTTTAAGCCTTGAATAACCAAAAAAAAAAAAAAAAGGAAAAAAAAAGGAAAGCATCAAGATAACAAAGCAAAAACAGCATAAAGAAACTTCCTTAAGTGCTCTTTGCACTAGCAGGGATGTGGTTGGAAATATTCCTTCTCTAGTTCCCTCTCAACTTGCTTGTGTTGGAAGTGATCCATTCTGGGTTGTGTAACACCAGCTGACTAACTCGCAGCCAACTCCCAAATCAGTGATCAGAAACCACATCCATCCAGCCAGTCTTATTCCCTGAGACTGCTTCTCCCCTGCACCTTTCCCACCAGTGACAGGGAGTTGGCTGCTTGTCCTTGGACAGCAGTCCTTATCCCAAACCCTGGCTGCTCACCACATTCCCTGTGTTGGGTTACCTTCCCACGCCCACCACATCTCCTGAGATGGAAGACGGCGAAGAAATAAGGTCTAAACACAAACTCCAATCTTTTATAAAATAAAGCACTAGAGAAGGCAGGAGCTTCAAGTGCATAAGCAACACCCATGCTTATTATTAAAGGTGATGTTTGTGTCTGAGATGGAGACAAAAACAACTTGATCTTACATAGACATAAACTCTTTTCCTCCCTTAGACTTTAATATAAATATACACTACAAACAGTGCTTTCTGAAGTGCCTCCCGTGTAAACATCTGACAGTGGTGAGCACGAAACAGATGAAAGCTATGATAAGTCAGTGAACACATACAGCTGAATGTGATACACCATGTCAGCAATATTTTAAATAGCAGGTATAAAGTAGTACTAGAAAATGTGTGTTTAGCCTCATGTTGTGAACATACTGGGGTTTTTCCTTTTTGATGCACTATAGGTCCGTAGGAAGTGAGTTTCATTATCTTGGATTGTAAGTTGAAAATGGCTTGGTCTCTTCAGCTGGGTAATCATATGTGCGGCCAAGCAAAAAGAAAAAAATGCAAACCAAAGGTAGCTGAAAGATTTATTCCTGGCTTAGAAAAATGTAGTAGTTCAAACAGATAAGAAGATGTTTACTCAAGAGAAAAATAAAAAACAAACACAAAAAAGCCTGAGAGCTGTGTGCTCTTGGCAGGGAAGCCTCTAATGATTACCAGGTGCATGAGTCTCAGTGTGAAATTATAGGCTGTGATTAAGTAGATGTGCTGCAGCATTTTGAACCTTCCTGATTTTATGTTTTGACCACACCAGTTCCACACAATTTGAAATGCGATCCTAGAAACACATGGGGTCAGAGCATCTCAAAATACCCATGACTAGGGCTGTAATGAATGAAAAAAGTTCTTGAAGAGCCAAAAAATCTGTTTTCAACAGGACCCGAGGTATCAGGCCTTCAGATGATGATATGATGGTGCAAAATTTTTCCAGGTGTCCTGTAAAGATGTGTAATTGCATTATATTATCCAACCACTAGATGTCTGCATACTGTAGAGCTTCAGGCAGGGTTTGTTCCCCACATAAAAGGCAAACAAAGAAAACGTGTATCTGCAGATGTAATTTGGAATGTGTTTTTTTCTGACCTATGCCCCTTGTCCAAGGAGGGATCTGTGGGCAAAGAGATACTCTGCAAGAGAAATTATATGTACGAAAATGGCTGGTTTCTGTTAAAACTGGTAAGCAAACTGTAGATTAGGCCGTATGTCAAGGTCACATCTACTCAGATAAAATTCACCAATACCAGAAATTAAATACAACATGGCCAGCAGTGATTTTAGGAGCACTGTAAATCCCAGTGCTGGTTTGACTCCAGTTCTTCAGGGAGTCCCACTGTTTTTTGTTGCTTATTATTTGCAAAATGGAGCCCATCTGTGTGATTTCAGTGGAATCAGAGCTGTTAGGAAGTGTGAGCTGTGAGCACTGTGAGCCCACAGACAGTTCCCCAAGTGCTTGCTTTGTAGTAACAGTGTTAAAACAAGGACACATCTTTCCCAAACCGTAGGACAGCCCAGACTAAGTGTGCTCTGCATTGGCTTGTCCACATACCTGTTTGGCACAAACACTTTTCTCACAGAGTTTCACCAAGGCACAGCGATCAGCAGCCCTTCCTAGGTGCTTGCTGTGCTGGAATGTCAAGAATGGCATGGGAAAAAAAAGTCCTGTACTTTCAGAGCCTTTGCTACTGCCCAGAAAGCATCTATTGCTCGGGTTTAGATAGCCAGCTTCAGAGGTCCCTGTTATCTGAGTTCACGGGAATAAGTGAAGACTGTGAACTTCGCTAAAAATTACTGGTTTACACAAGGCAGTACCTGCAGAGAAGTGAGCACCACTACAGAGGCAGAGTAACTGTGTCCTATAACCCCTGAATGTGAACTCTTCCTCCTCTCTCCAAAGGCCTCTTCACACCTGTATCATGTTGCTTTTATTTGGTGCTCCAAAATACAACTTCCTCCTGCTTGTCCTGATCTGCCACCTTCCCTTGCTGTTGTGAATTCTTTCCCTAACATGTTTAGTAGTGGGTAGCTGCAGACCACAGACATTTTTTGTGTGCTATTTGATATTACAGTATTCACCCTTTTCCAAAAAGTTTTGAGTGGTGTTCAGGACTTTCCATGCTTTACATCTCTTGGCTAGTTAATCAAGTAACAGTTCCTAAATTCAGTTTCCCATTAGCAAAATTGAATCTAATATTAAGGATTCATTCTCATTTTAGAGTTGATTACCATAATTGTGGTTAGTGTTACATCATAATTAACTTCGTTTTTAATCACTAAAAGGCTAACAAGCTCATTTCACACCGCTTTCATTTGGGTTCATAAATGCAAAAAAGGAAGGTCCGATAGGTGTCCTGCATTTACAAACTGCAGAAAGTTTCTTTCACTGTCCTTAATAGTAAGTGTCAAATTTGTGAAGCTTACGGACAGATTGATGAGGAAATTTTTCTCTTTTTAAGAAGTGGAGGAGCAATTAATAAAATGTCATTGCTACTTCTCTTCTAATTAGTGCAGAATCCTGTTGCCATACATGAGAAGGTTAAACTGTGCAGTTCTTCACCGTAATTTTTTTTTTTTTTTTAATTCACAAAGCTCCTGAAATTACTTCATGAAGATTATTTGTCTTGAGACAAATGTGTGCTCAATCTTAGGGTCTTAAAAGTAAGAATTCAATGAAGCCCTTGGAAGATGGGTCTTTGTTCTACCTGCAAGAAACGGAAGTGCCTTTCTTGACATTTTTAGAACTTTTCTGAATTGCAGGGAAGTTTTAATTAAGTTAGAATGCACTAAATTACTGGGATTTTAAATTTCAATCAGTTTAGTAATATTTTTTAGGGCTTCTGTTATATTAGCTAAATTTCTCTTTTCATTGAGTCATCAGCTCCTGTATAGACCAACTTGCATTCAACATTTGTTTTGTTGTGTAATTGTTTTTATTTCTCAAAGAGAGAGAAAAGAAAATCGAATGCTTTTAAAAAAAGTATCTGTCAGTTATTCTGTAAATGAAGAGAATGATAATATGTGGTTATATTACCAGCTCTTAATGGGAGAGATTTTGTGATCTTGAAAACACACCTCCTCTTGCTAATCAGCCAGTTAAAGAAGAGCGATCTGGTATTACTTTGGAAATATTTTGATATAGAAAGAAATTAGGCTGGGCATAGGTGAGATTGATTTTATGGTTTCTTAGTAATGTTTCTTTCCTACCAATGTCTAAGAAGGAAGAACCAAAATATATTCAACAAGAGACCAAGTGATGCGATACCCCTCTTCCCCTCACTTTCCTTATGCCTGTCCCTTTCCCTAGAAGCCAGAAGAATGAGAGAAAAGAGTCAAAACATGGTGTCCTTCCCAGCAAAATATTCCAGCTGACATTTTATCTGTAGTAGACATCTACATGAAGGGGTAGGACTGTTGTCACCCAAATCAAAGCAGTTGCCCCTGTAAGAGGGGAACATCTGGCTAGAGCAAGGAAGGAGTTAGAGTCAAATCTAAATCTACTCTCAAGAGCTTTTCAACTGCTAATTTACCGAGATCACCTGGGGTTTTATATCTCCTTGTCTTTCATTAGATTTTAATGAGAACTTTTTCCTCTTCTCCAGACAGAGTCCTCCCATTTTCTTGCTACATTCTTCCTGTTTGTACCCAGCAGCACAGCCTTGCCATCAGAGCTGCAGCAAAAACACGCTCAAGTCTGTGTGTGCAATCCAGACAGCACCACCACAGTGACTGGCAATTACTTATGATCAACTGTTGCGGTTGGCAACAAACAGA
>VWZT01014305.1:0-14605 GCA_013397055.1 Pachycephala philippinensis | reverse complement strand
ATCTGTGCTGAGGGTTCGGTGTTATTCACTGGGGCATCATTATATTTATATATAATTCTATAACCATAAATATAAATAATTAAAAGTAGATAATGCTGTGGTGTCATTCATTTATGCAAATTGAATATAAGGGATTCCAGATATCAGCTGGGAGATCTTTAAAAACTCCACAATTCCCATTCAAGCACGGGTAAAGCCAAATATTGAGGGATTGTTTTGTGGTGCCGGTGACTCACCTTCTTCAGCACCACGAACTCGTTCTCGGCTGTCGTACGCCGATTGATCTCTTCCTCATACCTATGGAGAGGAAAAGTACAAACTGAGATCCTGGGTTTTCCTGCCTAAGGCCATGAGAAACAAACTGAAAGGGTAAAAACACTAAATTAAAATGTTTAAGCTGAAAAACTATCTCCACCATCAAAATAAAAAAGCAGTTGGGGGACATTAAAGTGACCAAAAAGCTGCTTGAGCTGCTCCTGGCTCCAACTCACTTGGTTTTGAACTCCTCCACGTACTGCTGCATGTTCTGCAGCTCCGACTCCAGCTGCCCCCGCTGCACCAGGATTGAGTCCAGCTGCCTCCGCAGGTTCTGGATGTAATTCTCAAAGATCACATCCAGGTTCCTCCTCGGCCCTGATGGCCCTTGCTGCTGGAGCAGCTCCCACTTGGTGGAGAGCACCTTGTTCTGCTGCTCCAGGAATCGGACCTGCAGCCAAGAAACGGAGGACCCACCATCACACGGGAACAGCTCCCACCAACACATCTCTTGCATCACTCAGAAAGATTTGCATGGTTGTGAGAGAACCAATTAACTCTGGGGTTTTTTAACTTCTGTTGGTGCTTAAGCTGCAAAATTGGGAAAAGAAGGAAATTTCTAATAATTGTCTGCTCAAAGGAGCTTTTACACATTGCCCTTACTCCGAGTCCATCCCCATCGCAAGCAGTGTAGAAATCTGATCTCTAGCCTAGATTTAAAAGCCTGGAGACTTGAAAACAAAGAGAAAAATATATAAATTAATACTTAAATGAGAGGTTGTTTGGGCAGAGAGTGGTGGAGGAGGGAGAATCTGTGCCCGAAACCTGCGGAGGTTGGAGGTGTTGAACCTGCTTGCAAGAGTAACCTCAGAGTAGAGCTTGGTGCAACAGGGAAGATGAAAGCCCTGGAGACATTGCTTTGATCTTGTGTGGAGGAGAGATTCCCATCTCTTCCCTTAATGAAAAGGCTCTGCTCAAGCTTCTCTGCCTGCTGGGATTTAGCTCCAAAAGGACATTTCTGCACAACTGGGAAGTTCCTCCTAATTTTGACCTTAATCAGGCACAATCTCTCACCTTGTCGATGAAGGAGGCAAACTGGTTGTTCAGGGTCTTTATCTGCTCCTTCTCCTGGTTTTTAACTTGCTGGATCTGGGGGTCAATCTCAACATGGACCGGACGCAGGAGAGTTGTGTCGATCTGCACTGGCTGGATCCCGGGGCCACTTCTCCCAGGGCCACCCATGCCAAAGCCTGGGCCACCAAAGCCACCCATTCCTCCACCACCCATCCCACCACCAAAGCTGCCCATTCCTCCACCGAAGCCACCCATTCCTCCTCCACCACCCATCCCTCCAAAGCCACACATTCCTCCTCCTCCTCCACCCATCCCGCCCCCAAAGCCGCCGAGACCCCCGTAGCTCCCGCCAAAGCTGCCCATCCTAGCGCCGTACCCACCACCGTAGCACCCGCCCATGGACATCCTGGCGCTGCCCCCCATGTTGTGGAGGCTCCGGCTGCCGAAGCCCCCGCATCGTCCTCCACCTCCGAATCCCCTGGACACTGAGTATGAGCTGTAGCTGCTCCTGCTCCGGCCGCCGCCTCCAAAGCCACCACCAACAGCAGAGCAGGAGCTGAAGCCCCTTCTGCTCCCCCCTCCGAAGCTCCTGCAGACAGACTGACGAGACATGGCTGGTTATCCTCAAAAGGGCCGGGAATGGAGAAGCTGAGGAGCTCGGCAGGGCTGTGGGTGAGGAGGTGGGTGGAAGAAGGGAAGTCGGTCCCTCTGGCTGGAGGGCAGCAGATGCTCCCTTTTATGTGTTTTTGGAGGTGGGCTGGGTCTGCATGGGCGTGAAGGAGGAGACAGCTTCTGTCTTCATCAGCGTGGTGTGGCTAAAGATTTCCATCTCCAATTTGCCAAACATTGACCCTACCCAGAAACACACCCTCTAATACGGGAGAAAAGGCAAAAAAGATCCAACTGGGGCTCTTAGCACTCCATGACTAAGGAATACTACACCTTGTGGAGCAGCAAGAGCCTCCCTAGGATACACCAGGCGTTTTTTTCCACCTTTCATCCACTGGGGTTGTTTCCATGCTCGTGTTTATCTTTAAATCTCTCACTCCAAAGCCCCATTGCAGGCAGGTACTGCGGCTCATGCCAAGTTGTAGCCCGGCTTTCACAATTCCCAAAACACACCTGAGTTACACCCTCAGCCTTCTTTTTACTTGGAAAATTGCCTTTGGCTCTGAGAATTGAGTTTCTCAATCTACAGCCAGGGCTCAGCAAATTGCATTTTGATGAGGCTCTGAACCTTTTTGATAAATAAAATGAGACACCAGTGCTGGCACTGGAAATTCATTTATTGTTGGACTAAAGCATGTCCCACTGTCTTCATGCCAAGATAATCTCAGCACTGGTGAGGAAATACCCCATCTGGGAAACCTGTGTAGGATTTTCTGAAGGCTTCAGGACCATAGAGACACCAGGCACAGGCTGCCGTGGTGGGATGCGCTGGCAGACGGAGGGACAGCCCCGGGAATGCAGTGGGAGGAGAGATCCCAAACCCTGCTGCCCACATCACAGGCCCTGGAACAATTTAAATGCAATTAATAGAGCTCAACTCATTTGTAGAGATGCGGAAGTGAGGAGAGCACAGGGCTTGGAGGAATCACTGCTTTTTCCAGCTGTTTTGCTCATTTTGGTGTTTATATGCAAATTTATCTTTGGCAGATGTAGATTTTAGAAAGGCAGGAGTTTGTTGGAATCCTCCAGTTCTGATCCCAGACTGAGGATGGATTCAGACTGTGATCCCTCACAGAATTCCAGAATGGCTTGGGTTGGAAAGGACCTTAAAGCCAATCTCATTCCACCCCTGCCACAGGCAGGACACCTTCCATTATCCCAGGTGGCTCCGAGCCCCATCCAACCTGGCCTTGGACACTGCCAGGGATTGGGCATGCACCCCCCTTCACAGAATCATGGAATGATTTGGGTTGACTCTGCAAGTCATTTAATCCAAAAATCCATCACAGATCCACCCTTTTGCCTTGCTTATCAAATAACAATTAGTCTTATTTTATTTTTTTATAGAGAAACTCAATTTTTTTATTGCTTTTCAACATTTTAAAGCCACCTAGGACATATTGAAGTCCAAACCCACAGCTCTGGAGGCACCTAACTGTGCTGGCAGCCAGCAGGTGCAGGTCTCGGAATTCCCACAGGACACACGTTAATTAAGAGCTTCTGGAAAATCCACACCAGCAACTTCTGGTATCGTCAGATGTTTAAATACCTCTAAAAATATCACCCAGACACCCTTTTCCAAAAGTGCCTTGGGACCTGGACGTGCAGCTAAACTGGCATTTCCACTGGAAAACACGACATTCCCTGTGTTTATCCCACCTCCAAGACCTGTGTGGATCTGGGAGGACTCAGGGAGGTGGATTGCAGGGGTAGATAAGGCTAAGAAAAATCACAGAATCATAGAATTATTAAGATTAGAAAAGACCTTCAAGATCATCAAGTCCTAGTTTTGAAGAAATAAATATATATAATATCAAAACATCACAGTGAGAGCAAAGGAATGGGGGGGTTGGGGGTTGGACAGAGGGGTTTATAGGCAATAAATCAAAAAATAGAAAAACAATCAATACACAGACAATAAAAATGGGGGCTGAGGTACTGTCCCCCAATGGCCCAGGCAAGACCCGCCTCCCTCAGTGTTATCAAACCCCTGGTTACGCTTTCCTAGGCGATTTTTGTTAGGATTTTTTTCTCCTTCTGTGGGCGGGATGACACGATCAGAAAGTTCTCCCATTCCCAGGGGAGGAGAGTTCCCGAGTCAGCAAACGGCGGAGCCCCAAGCGCCCGTGGAGAGATAACGCAGAGCGGTGAGTCACGGCCACGGCTCCAGCCAAGCTTGGGAAATCGAACTGGGATTTGGGTATCAACATCACCCTCGGTTCAAACATGATGGGCAGAAGTGGAATGATTTGGGTGGGAAAGGAGTGGAAAGATCATCCCATCCCACCCCCTCCACTATCCCAGGGTGCTCCAAGCCTTGTCCAACTTGGCCTTGGGCCCTTCCAGGGATGGAGCAGCCACAGCTGCTCTGGGAAATCCATTCCAGGACCTCCCCACCCTCACAGGGAGGAATTCCTTCCAGGTATCCCATCTAATCCTGCCTTCTTCCAGCTGGAAGCCATCGCCCCATGTCCCATCATTTCAGGCCCTTTCCAAGTCCCTCTACAGCTCTCCTGGAGCCCCCAGTGAAGGAAAATGACCTTTAGAGGTCACTTCCCACCCAAACCGTTCCATGACGCTGTGAAAATAAACAGGCCTTGAATAACTGAGAGGAAACCATGAAATCACAAAAGTCATGGAATGGTTTGGGCTGGAAGGGACGTTAAAGCTCATCTTGGTCCATCCCCTGCCCTGTGCAGGGACAAACCCTGATGAATCCAATCCTATTTTCAGACCATGGAAAACGTTTTCTTTCCTCCAACAAAAGACAGGGATTATGTCACCTCTGTGTCCAGCCTGGGAGAATTTTTCCCTAATTGCTAGTGCGATCCCAGGAACAAAAGGGGAGGGATTTGGGTGTATGTTTGTTTTAGAGACAGCCTTTGTGCTCCTGGAGAAGCCCTTTGTCCCTCCTTAGGCGGGAGTCACCGCTGGAAGCAAGTTTGGATGGGGGTGACTCCAAGGGATTGGGGTGACTCTGAGGGAAGTCAATGCCTTTTCATTCAGCACCACTTCAGGTCACTTTTACAACTCCCTGAATGTTTAACCATCGCCCAAACCGTGTCCCCACCCAAGCAGTGACAAGCCCATGCTGGCAGCTTGTGACATTCCATTGTGACATTCCGCCTGTCACTGCCGGTGCTGGATGTCTTCAGCCTCTACCAGCTCAGAACGGAACATGGGAGAAACAGGATGAGTCACCCCAAGCACAGTCTGTGGTTGGGCAGGGAATTGATTCAAGGTCTCCTGAGCAAGAGGTCAAACCACAACAGGAGTTTGGGCATCGAAATTTATTGAAATACTCTTCTTTTGGGGACAGGTGGGGTTCGATGGAGGAGGGGGGGAAGGTCTTGCTCTTCCCATGGTCTCAGTTACCTTTTGAAGATGCCTTAAGAGCAATCCATGGATCCCTGGTGAGTCCAGACAGCAGGAAAAGCTGCGGGGCTGGCTCCAAAATCATGCATACTGAGGAATTACCTCCAAATTATTTGGAGGGGTGATGACCGCCCTTCCTTCTCCCACACCAACCATGGTAGGATGTTCCTCAAGCTCTTGGAGTTGTGCAAAGAGTGCCCTGGGAGCTCCAGCTGTGGCACCACAGTCCTGGGGCCACCTCGGGTGGGCAGTCGTGTGGTCAGGGACGGTGGCCAGGGAGAGGTGTGATGGATGGGGAACATCCCAAATTGGCTAACTCCAGCATGGAAAGGGCTTAGGAGGAGAAGGAGGAAGGGAAGAGTCTCCTAAAATCCACGGAGTCTGAAAGTCTGCTCAGATCTGATGGGGACAATGCGGGGACAACAGTCTCTGCCACGTCCGGAGATCCCTTAGGACAGAGAGGAGGATACAGGGGCTGCCTCTTTCTCTCTGCCAGGAGCAGGCTCATTCCCGGCTGTCACCGAGACACCCCTGACTGTGTCACTGCTACTGCACCCAATGTACCAACAACCTCCCCCGTGAGACCCTCCTCATTCCTGCCAGACTCACAAACCCTCCACATTTTTTCAGACAGAGAGGAGTGAGAGGAGCCCTGGTTGCACCTTCACCTGAGTTCCTTTAAATTCAGACTTGAAAGGGCAGGAGAAAGTCAGGAAACATTTTCAGATCTCGTCAGAAGACAAGACTTGTCAGAACACGAAACTCTTTGGTCGGGGAGAAAACCACACCAGGTTTCTGCCTCTCGTGTTTATTGGGGGACAGCACATGCCAAGGAGAAAGGCTTAAGCAAACATGCACGATTGTTCCCATGGTCCCAAGGAAAAGGTGAACCCTGAGTAAAAATAAACATTTTACAACAGCATGAGTGAAACTTGAGGGGAAAAAGCAATTTAAAAGTCAGTCGGGTGAGAAACATCTTCAGCTGGGCTAAGGCACCGGGAGGAAATTCCTGTTTTAGAGCTTGAGCTGCGGCTGATGCACGGCACTGATTAAAGTTGCACCACGGCTGGATCCAGCACAAGAGCTTGACAGAAGCCAAGGCTTCCCACTGCACTTGGAGCTGCACTCAGATCCATCCCCGCTCCTGCCTGTGGTCGGGCGCCTCTTGCTTGGAGGGTGCTGCTCCACAGGCTCATCCCAGCCGGGTTTGGGGCTCCCCATGAACAGGCAGGTCCCGCTCCCGAAGGAGACCTGGGCACCCTGATGTCCAGCAGCTGGAGGGGAGCACAAGGGATTGAGCTGTTCTGGGATGCTGTTGGGAATCTCAGTCCTCAGCGGGTGGATTTGGCCATGTTTGTCTCCTTCCCGCAGTTTTGGTGGTGGTTTAAGGTGCCTTCAGTGTCCATCACTCAGTGGTCATTGGGGGGTCATCGCGCAATTCGCTCCCTTTCTCCTCTGCTTGCCGGGGCTGGGGGCGGGGGGTTGATCCCTTTCCTACGCCCTCCGGCCGGTGGGGCTGCTGTTCTTCAGGATGGTGCCAGATCCCCCCACCACCACCGAGTTAGATCCCCCACCCAGGGAGCCAAATCCGGCCCCTCCGGAGCCGAATCCACCCCCAGCACCAAATCCGCCCCCTCCCAGGCTGAAGCATAAACCAGCACCACCCGTGCTGCAGCTGCCTTTCCCGCTTCCAAAGCCAATTCCTCCTCCTCCAAGGCACAATCCACCGCCGTATCCACCTCCCACGGAGCTGCTGCCGCCCACCACAGCTGCAGAGAGGAACAAAAGGCACCAGGTTACTTCTGATGCCACCGTGAAGTTTGGGAGCACTGATCCCAGCCCGCCGCACTCCCGTGGGAACAGTACTTACAGATGCTGACGGAGCTCTGGCACTCTCCAGACATCCTGCAAGGAAAACAGACGGAGCATCAGATCCAACCAGAGCATCGGGAGTGGTCCAGCTCCATGGAGTCAGGGTTGCTCCCCTGTCAAAGCCACAGGACCATGGTCCACAGCTTGTGGCAACATTAATTAATGTTTTATGAAGATGATGGGACACATTTTTCCCATTGATTGATCAGGATACATTGGAACTCTCGCTATATCCCACCCACCTGCACTCCTCGCCCTCCAGCAGCTTCCTGTAGGTCGCAATCTCCACATCCAGGGCCAGCTTGACGTTCATGAGCTCCTGGTATTCCCGGAGCTGCCGGGCCATGTCAGCCTTGGCTTTCTGCAGGGCTGTCTCCAGCTCGGCCAGTTTGTCCCTGGCATCCTTGAGGGCCACCTCCCCACGCTGCTCCGCGTCGGCGATCGACGTCTGAAGGGTCTCGCACTGGAGGGCAAGACATGGGCGGGATGAGTGGGGTGGGGGCAGCAGGTGGGAGATGAAACCATGATCCCAGATCAGAGAAACATGGAATGGTTTGGGTTGGGCAGGACCTTAAAGATGATCTGGAGCATGAGCAGGGACACCTTCCACTATCCCAGGTTGCTCCAAGCCATGTCCAACCTGGCCTTGGACGCTTCCATGGATGGAGCATACAAAACTTCTCTGGGTAACCCGTGCCAGAGCCACACAGGCTCAGCTATTCCCTGGTCCTTCCCATGCCCAACAATTCCCACCACACTTATTTCCCTTCAGAGGGCATGACCAAGATGTCCTCCCCATTACTCAAAAAACATAACCCCCACCTGCTTCTTCACACTCTCGATCTCAGCTCGGATCCTCTGGATCATGCGGTTGAGCTCCGCAATCTCGATCTTGGTGTCCTTGAGGCTGTCCCCGTGCTTGCCCGCGGTCGCCTGCAGCTCCTCATACTGGTGGGATGAAGCAGGAGGAGAACATTGGGTCCATCGCGACCTCACAGCTGCTCCCACATCACCGCAGGGAAGCCAAGGAGAGCAAGGATGGACCAGCACCAGCAACATCCCAGATCTTGCCATGGCCTGAGCTGCCACCAGCAGCTCTCCCACCCCACTGGACACTGGAGAGCCCCAGCAGCGTGTGCCACATTCACCTTGCAGCGGTACCAGGACTCAGCCTCCAGCCGGCTCCGGTTGGCGATCTCCTCGTACTGCGCCTTGACCTCGGCGATGATGCTGTCCAAGTCCAGGTTCCGGTTGTTGTCCATGGACAGCACCACCGACGTGTCGGACACGGTCTTCTGCATCTGGCACAGCTCCTGCAGGCGATGCCCAACCCAGATTCAGCCCTTCCAGAGCTTCCTTATGGTGCCACAACCCTCCCCCATCCCGGTGTCCCTGGAGCACTCACCGCCTCGTAAAGACACTTGAGGAAGTTGATCTCATCCGACAGAGAATCCAATTTTCCCTGGAGTTCCACCTTGGTCATGTAGACTCCATCCACATCCTGCACCAGAGATGGGATGAGAAAACCTGCCCAGCACACGCTGGATAATCTAAAATTTCATGGAATGGTCTGGGTTGGAAGGGACCTTAAATGCAATTCCACCCCCTTCCATGGGCAGGGACACCTTCCACTATCCCAGGGTGCTCCAAGCCCCGTCCAACCTGGCCTTGGACACTTCCAGGGGTGGGGCAGCCACAGCTGCTCTGGGAAATCCATTCCAGGCCCTCACCCTCCTCAAAGGGAAGAACTTCTTCCCAGTATCCCATCTATGCCTGCCCTCTGGCAGTGGGAAGACATTCCCCCTTCTCCTGTCACTCCAGGACATTGTCCCAAGTCCCTCTCCAGCTCTCCTGGAGCCCCTTTAGGTAAAAAACAAGGACTTGACCTTCTTCAGGAGCACGAATTCATTCTCAGCCGCTGTCCTTTTGTTTATCTCCTCCTCGTACCTGTGGATGGGAAGGAGGGAGATGGAATCTGGCTGCTTGTTTTGGCTCTGGCTCAGACTAGTGAACATTGTTGGCCTCAGACTCATGAACTCGGCAAAAATAGATCTGCCACAAGGGAGATTTATGGACAGGGAATTGCACTTCGCCATTCGGGACAAGCCGTGGCTCCTGCATCTCCAGCGCCTGGGCAAGGAAAGCCTGGAAAGAGGAATTCTGGCTCTGCTAAAGTGAGTCCCAGTGCCTGCGGCCACTCCAAGTTCCTTCTACAAGATCCAAGAACCTCCAGCTCCGCACAGGTATCACAGAATCTCCTGATTTGGAAGGGACTTACAGGGATCATCGAGTTCAGCTCCTGGCCCTTCACAGGACGTCCCAAAATCCCAAATTTTCCAGGTGCTAATCTCCAAATATAGTCAATTTTCACCCAGCAATCTCTGGTTGATCCCAGGTCTTGTTGATTCTGATGGCTCCCAGACTTCCTTTCCCACTGTTTTTTGTAATTCCTCAAGTGGATTCATTTCTCCAGCCTTTGTTTTCCTTTTTCCAACTGGACACATTTTATTTTCGTATTTGTAGACTACAATAAGTTATATATTATAATAAATAACAGCAGGAAAATTTTTCCTTTTTTTTTTACCTCCTGTCAACCTTCCGAAGAAATCCTCAAATCCTGAGGGATGATTATGGGAAGGAATCCTTGAGGAAATCCATAAGGAACTTAGAGTTGGGTTTAGCAACTGATTAATTAATTAAATCATAATGTCACTGATTCTTAACTGAGGAAGACAAAGAGTGGAGGATCCTCCTTCAGGGAGAAGCACAATTCGAGCAATATATCAAGAAAATCTGAGAAAAGTTGAGAAATACCTTGAAAAAGGACCACTTTTCATCCAAACTCACCTTCCCCAAAACTTTTTACATTTTCTAACCATTGCCAAAAAAAAATCAATATTGAAATTATTATCAATATTTCTATTTTTTTGTCTGTTTGAAGTGAGTTTTTCCTCTCTGTTTATTCACCACCAGACACCCCAAAAAACCTACTTGGTCTTGAAGTCCTCCACCATGTCCTGGAAGCTCTTCAGCTCTGTCTCCAGCTGGTGCTTCTCACTGGAGAGACAATCCAGCTGCTTCCTCAGCCCGCTGATGTAGGTCTCAAAGAAAGGGTCCAGGTTCCTGCCCCCTGTTCCTACACCCCCCTGTTCCTGGAGCAGCTTCCACTTGGTCTCCAGGACTCGGTTCTGCTGCTCCAGGAACCGGACCTAAGCACATGGGAAAAGAGTCAGATTCTTCCCTCAAAACCCCATCATTTTACTGATTTTCCCCCCATGTGTTTTCTGTATTTTATTCCCATTTAATGTGTGGTAACTCCCCGGTCCTACAGGACAGGTAGGACCACAGTGGATGGGGTGAGCAGGCACGAGGGGGTCACCTCCCCTCCCCTCCCCAATTTTGGAGCCTCTAAACAGGAGAAACACAATGAACTTCATGGGTTTGGCATCTTGTTCAAAATAGCCAAAAAAGTCCCAACATCCTCAAAATACAGCAAAACACCCAAAAAGTCCAATCATCTCCTTAAAAATAGCCTGAATCACTGCATGTCCCATCTTGTCCTTAAAAATAGCCCAAAACATCCCAAATCCCAACATCTCCTTAAAAATAATCTCCAAAAATCTCACCTTCTCCTTTAAAATATCCCAAATCACCCAAAATCACATCTTCTCCTTAAAAGCAGCCTAAAGCACCCAAAATCCCATTAAAAATAGCCCCAAACACACAAAAAATTTCACCTTCTCCTTCAAAATAGCCCAATGTTCCCCTTAAAGTATCCCATTTTCCCCTTAAAAACAGCTCCAAACACCTTCAGTTGATGGCGATTTGGGCAGCTCCCAGCTCCGGGTGGCACTGGATGAGGATCTCCCAGTCATTCCCACCCTCTGGAGCCACGGGGAGCCAGGACCCAACCCCGGGGTGAAGCCCCTCCGAACCTTGTCGATGAAGGAGGCGAATTTGTCATTGAGTTTCTTGATCTCCTCCCTCTCCTGTGTCCGAACCCTCTGGATCTCGGGGTCGATCTCCAGGTTGAGGGGGGCCAGCAGGCTCTGGTTGATGGTCACCTCCCTGATGCCGCCCGGGGGGCACGGGGGGAAGCCCTGGCCCCCCATCCCGCCATCAAATCCTCCACCAAAGCCACCAAAGCCGCCGCCGAGGCCTCCACCGAAGCACCCCGCCCCATAACCACCCCCAAACCCTGCTCCAGCCCCAAAGCCGAAGCCTCCTTGGCCGCTGAAGCCTCTGCAGGCACCCCCAGCCCCCCCAAATCCTCCCAGGGAGGTGCTTTTACTGCCCCCCAGGGAATAGAGGCTCCTGCTGCCGAAGCCACCGGCGCCGCCAGATCCCCGGCATCCTCCGCGGGCCATGGAGCCGAACGTGACCTTGTTCTTGCCCCCGAAACACACAGAGCTGGAGCTGAACCCCTTGCCGAGAGCGCAGGACTGGCGAGACATGGTGAGGGGTCCCCAAAATTCTGAACAAAGAGCTGAGGCTGGAGCTTGGGATGCGAGAGGAGCCGAGTCCTGTGGGAGCAGCTGCTGGGTGCCCCCTTTTTATGGACGCAGGGAGGTGGTTGGTGCCAGGGGAGTGGAGGTGTCGTTTTTTTGGGGGTTGTTTCATTCTCCTCATTGTTTTCAGGTGTGAAAGGACGCCCTCCTCACTTTGCCACAACCATGACCTGCCTGCAAACACTCCCCAGAGAGCAAAGAAAAACAAAAGCATTGTTGGTGTTGGAGCCAAACTCCAACTCAAATTCCCTGGGCCGCAGCCGTGCCCGTCACTCATCACAAAGCCCCGTGAACTCTCTGATGTGTCACGCCCTTGAGGGAAACCCTTGTTTTAGCTAAATCTGTCATTTTCGGCCTGACACCAGGGGCTGGGCTCACTGAATTCCAACAAAAACCCAGGCTCCCAGGCACACCCTCGGATGCACTCAGTTTCAACCTCCTGCTTCGAGGAGGGGTGACGAGGGTTGTCCAAAGTGTTTCACAACTGGGAGCATTAGTTCTTGGCAGGGCTCTAAAACTACTTTTATGTCAATAAAGATGATTTTAAAACCTTCTTAAAGGGTTTTTAAGTCATTCTGGATCCCTCTGAGTGATGGGTTGAGCTGGGCGGGACACGCTGGGATTTGCAGAGACCGAAATATCCCAATAGATCTGTGCTGGGCCACACCCCAGCGGGGTCAAGACCGTTCCCTGCCCCACAACTTCGTCAGGGGATCACATCCCTCCTCTGAGGAACCTTCCAGGGATTTTGGGATGTTTCCTGAGGGTCCCCATTGGTCTCCAGCCCCTCCACAGCACATGGCGCTCAGCAGAGCCACTCTCGGCCTACCCCATTGTTAAAACAACACAATTTAATTGCTTAATTGCTTTTAATTTCTATTTTAATGAGGTGTTGAGCTGCCTCCATTGAGGATCCTGGTTTACCCCACCATTAAAACAAACAAAGAGCCCCAAAACTTCCCCCCAGCCCCACACTGCCAATAAAATCCAGCTCTGGATTATCCCGTTCATTAGGAGAGGTTTGTGGAACCAGTTTCAGCTCCGAGACTGTTCACCCCCGGCTTTTTGTTTCACTGAAAATATGTAAATCTGGGTCCGGGTGCATGTCCCGGTGTTTTCTCCTGAATCTCGTCAGGGATTCCTGAAGCTCCAGATTTTCAGCCTGAGGGGATTTGCAGTGCAGGGAACAGGGAACGGGGTGGTCCCCTTGGGCAATGCTCATCCTGCACACCCCAATCCCACCTGGAAACCCTCTACTGCGCTCCGGGGGTCCCCAGTTTTCCAGCTGGAGAAGAGAAGCGGTTTGAACCGAGGGAAGGAGGCGGCGGGGACCTTACGCAACCGGCAGATCTGCCCCAAAACCAAATGAACCTGTTGGAACCCGGGCGGAGAGCGTTCCTGCTGGGAGTTCCCAGGGTGGCTCCAGCACCAGCTCCTGGCCCAGCCACCAGCCTGCAGCCAGCCCGGCACTTGCCCAAACAGCTGCTGGGCCAGCAAAGCCCTGCCCCACCCTGCCACCAAGGGGTGGAGACACCTCACTGGGACACGGCCCAAGGTTGGCCACTGTCACCCAACTAGAGCTGGCCAGCATCGTTCACCCAATGCTGGGCAACACCACCACCCAACACTGGCCACCGTCACCCACCCAGTGTTGGCCATCACCCCTCACGCCCTGTTTGCCACTGTCACCACCTAACACTGGCCACTGTCACTCCCTCAGCGTTGACCACTATCACTCACCTACCATGGAGGGCCACCCCCACTCAGTGTTGGCCACCATCACCTCCCCAACACTGGACACCATCCTCTGCTCAGTCCTGGCCACTGTCACCCACCCAAACTTGACCATCACCACTCGTCCAGCACCCCAACATCCCAGCTTCCCAGGGTATCCCATGGGAGCGGATGCCACTAGCGCGGGCACCCAGCAGTCCCCGCCAGGGAAATGTGTAGCAGAACCAGAGCCCAAATACAGCTGTTTTCACCCCAAAACTGTGCTGGGACTGGGTTCTACTGGGAAAGCCTCAGATCTGGAAACTCTTGGCTGACCCACTGGCAGCCACCGACCTGGGAAATTGCAGGGCTGGGAGCGGGAATGGCGATGGCTGGAACAACAAGGTGGGGCCCCGGGAGATCAAAGAGGAGGTTGCAGAAGACAGGCGGCACCCTGGGATTGCGGAGAGCCCCGGGCGCCTCGGGATACATGGCGGGAGCAGAGCTGGAGCTCATGGCACCCCCAATCCCAGGATTTACAACCCCCAGGAGCAGGATGGACTCTCATTGCTGCTGTGATGCTGTTGGTGTCACCTCTCCTGCTGTCCCACTGCCCGGGGATGGGACCCCGCATCCACAGGGAAAGCTCATCCCAGCCCCAGCGCTGGGAAACGGATCCCAGGAAATGAGGATTAGGGATCCTCTGGGATGTAGCCCCAGGAAGGAGCATCCACTTGGAATTGGCAGCCCCCACGGGATCCCCCTGAGGGGGTGAGGACCCTTCTGGGTGTCACAGGGTGGGAGTGGACCCCAGGCACGGGAATCCATGTGAATATCCCATGGGAATAACACCCACTGGACACCCAGGTCCCCCTCTTTCTTCCCACATGGGGGGCAAACAAGGACACCAAAATGCGGTGAATTCAGGGGTAAAAAGGTCGGGGTGGGTGCTTAAGATGGGGGGATCCCATATTTTTGAGGGAAAACCATCGGGATTGGAGGGGTTGGACCCAATAGGCCCCCCCTGGGTGCAGCATCACCCCCTCCCCAAATTCCTGCTGGGGGGAAACAGGCAGGCTGCGCCCCGGGGTATCCCCATATCCATCCCTCCCCCACCCTCCACCCCTCCCTCCCCAATC
>VWZT01014302.1:192600-230013 GCA_013397055.1 Pachycephala philippinensis | reverse complement strand
CGGGCAGCTCCCGCTCGGTATCCGCAGACTGCTGCCGTTCCCCGTGTTTCCCGGAGAGCGGGAGCTGTGCTGGGAGCGCTCAGTGCGCGGCCTCCCCGGGCCTCGCTGTGCCAAGAGCGACCCTGACCTGTCCCCGTTTCCTTCTGCAGGTTGACTCCTTCAGGGAGCGGATCACGAGTGAGGTGAGTGGCACAGGTCGAGCAGGAAAGAGGTTTTTTGGCCGTGTCTTTCTGACAGACTCGATTGCGGGTTGAGCCTGCCCTGGAAGCTTGGCAACACCCGGGCATCAGTCACCCACTGCAGCGAGGTTCCAGAGCCTCGTGGCTCTCTTCTCACCCGGGCTTTGTTTGGTTTTGGCAGCAGGAAGAACTTGTGTTCTCTCTGCTTCCTGCTTAGGGACAGATGATTTCCCTGGTGTTCTTGCCTGATAGCAGGAGCTGCGTGGCCGTGTTTCACATCGCTGTTTGTTCTTTCTTTCTTAGGCTGAAGACCTTGTAGCAAACTTTTTTCCAAAGAAGCTGTTAGAGCTCGATGGGTTCCTTAAGGTAGGGTGTGTCTTGTGCTCTGTATCCTTTTCCATTTTCAGCTACATATTGCAAGTGATGTGGCAGGTCTCTTCATGGGTGCTTTCTGTGCGTTTCACCTTGTTGCAGAGACGCGAGCCAGCAGCTAGTGGCTCACAGCCGGCTCTGGAGGGGTGCTGCCTTTTGCAGTTTGCTTTGCGTGATCTCTCACATTTATCTTTCTACACGTACCCCAGGGCTGTCCCTGGCAGTGCTGGAGTCTCACAGGGACACCAATAGCTGACCATGGCTCCTGGGTGGGGGAGTCACAGCCTATTGCTAGACCTTTTGTTTTCATTCATCCTAATTTTGCAGTCGGACAAGAGGGAGGTCTGAATCTTTTGTCTTCTCACCGTGTTTGGTGTGGCAGAATTTGTTAGTTCATAATTAAATAACAAATCTGCTTTTTTTTCCAGGAACCCATCCTGAATATTCATGATCTTACTCAGATCCATTCGGACATGAACCTCCCAGTGCCTGACCCAATTCTTCTCACCAACAGCCATGATGGACTGGATGGGGTAAGGTTACTTTCTTGGCTGTGAGCCCAGCTTCTATTAGAACTGCATGGTTTGCTCTGTGCTGGGGTAGGATATTCTTATTTAATAACAGGCCTTGGCCCAGAGGCTTTTAGAGATTGATCTCTCAAGCCTGGGAAGTCTGCTGGAGGTAACACTGCTCTGCAGTCCTTCTTGGGCCTTAAGGAAGAATGCTTAGAAACCAGGAACATGGCAGGGCTCTAAGTTTTCCTTTTTTCCTTTGCAACACCTTTACAGCTTATGACTAGTTTGTGAGTAAAACATTTTGTATATTTTAGCCAAATATGAAAAAGAGGAAGCTGGAAGACCACGAAGAGACCTTTCAGGGTAAGAATCCCCAAGTCCCTTGTATTGCTGCCTGCCCCCTGAACTGCTGCACTGAGCCTTGGGGATGCAAATGATGTGAGCTCCACTTGGCCTGCCCTGACAGCAGCTGCTGCTCGTACAGGCCACCGCCTGACCTACAGATGTTTTGATGTGGAGGAATCAGGTTCCAGCTCTTAGAAGCATAATTAGTACTTCTCTGATAGACATAAGTAGTACTTGGCTTGAACTTGGCCTGCTGACAGAGGCAGCTGATCTCCTGGTGGTTCTGTGCCGTTCCTCTCTGTCTGGAAGAAGATTCCAGGCTTTGGATTAAGCTGAGACAGACACTTCTTGTACATGTGCACCAGCAAAACCCTTTGTGCTCAGCCTCAGCATCCTCGAGCTCTTCAGTCTCATCCTGCTCTGTGTTTTCTCTTTTCCTTCCCTTGTGGTAACTGCTGTTATCCCGTGTCCCGGTTCCCTTTCCCTACAGGTAGCCATAGCCTGGCCCAGTCCCTGTCTGGCCTTTGTGGGAGATGAGGCTCAGGTGGCCCCTTGGTCCAACCCTGGCGTGGCCGTTCCTGCGAGTCTCTGACGCTGGGGCTTTGTCTCTGCCGCAGGTACCAAAGTGTTTGTGATGCCCAATGGGATGCTGAAGAGCAACCAGCAGCTGGTGGACATCATCGAGAAAGTGAAACCAGAAATCAGGCTGCTCATTGAGAAGTGCAATACGGTGCGTGTGAGCCTGGAGAGAGGGGAGGTAGCAGGGTGGTTTTACTCCTGGAGAGGGGAAGCTGTGAAAGGAGCAGGTCCCTCTGTGCTGTAGATGAGGAAAAGCAGGGCTTTGCCCTGTGTGATGAGCTGAGAGGCAGGTGAAACCCTCGGGGAGCTCCGTTGTTCACCTGAAGGAGAAGGATGTCTGTTATCAGGCCTCATGAGGCTTTGCTTTGCCCTTCTTTTGCACGGGCACAGGCTCCTTCCACGAGCTCCTTCAGCACGGTGAGGAGAGCTTCCCATGGGAAGCTGGGCCTGTGCTGGCTGGCATGGCATCCCAGCCATGTGAGAAGTGATCTTGGAAGTGTTATAGGTGCAGAAGGGACCTGCAGCAGTTTATCATGAGCTGTGTGGCAAAGGCAGAGTCCTGGGAGGCTTTTGCTGACATTCCTGAGAGAAGTCTTTGTGCAGGTGTTGGCATTGGTCAGTGTTGTGATCTCTCCACTGCAGGTCAAAATGTGGGTGCAGCTTCTCATTCCCAGGATAGAGGATGGGAACAACTTTGGTGTTTCTATTCAGGTAAGGCACTGCTCTGTGGTCCAGGGACTTGGGTCTCTGGGGTTCCTCTGAATCCTTCAGTTCATGGAGTCCAGCAGCTGCAGTCATGGGGTTGGTTAAGGTTTTAAAACCCAAACCTGAGCTTGATGCGGTGCTGCTGAGACACTGTTTTCCAAGCCCTGAAGGCCAGCTGCAGCCTCCTGGAGCTAATAGCTTCCTTGTCTTCCCTGCAGGAAGAAACAGTTGCTGAGCTTCGGACTGTGGAGAGTGAGGCAGCATCTTACCTGGACCAGATTTCTAGGTAGGCATGCAAGAACCGACTTCTTTTTTGGGATCTCCTTTGAAAAGGAATGTGTTTGGGAAAGGTCCCCCAGCTGCTGTGACAGGACAGCTTGCACCTGAAAACAATCCTGGTGCTGTTTATCTGAGCTTTGGTCTCTCCTTTTTCCTGCCAGATACTATATCACAAGAGCAAAGTTGGTTTCCAAAATAGCCAAGTACCCTCATGTGGTAAGTCACCAGGGACATGGAGATTTGCTGATTCTTGGGGCTCTTTGAGCTGCTTTGTCACTGTCTTTTTTGAGCTGAGGGTCCTGGGGGAAGAGGGGGTATTATACAAGGATTGAGGGCAGCAAGCTGAAGGGGGGGTTCTTTTGTGGAGGGCAGGACCCTCCCTGAGAGTGTGGGAGGCTGAGCTGAGCCGTGTCTGCTCTCGGCAGGAGGACTATCGCCGCACCGTGACGGAGATCGACGAGAAGGAGTACATTAGTCTGCGCCTCATCATTTCAGAGCTGAGAAATCAATATGTAAGTGGAAACACGGAGCTCACGCCGGCTCCTTGCGCAGCAGTGGAGGGCCCTTGTGATCCTGCTGCTGCTTGTCTCCCCTTTCCCCCTGAGCACGTCCACTCCTGGCAGGAATCCTGCCTGCTTCACGCTTCGGCTCCAGCGAGACGAGCCAGCTGTTGCTTCTCCACCATCTCCTGGAGATGCAGATGTTTCCAACCGTGTTCACAGGGCCCTAGTGCAGAATATTCTTGCCCCCTCTGTGCGAATCTGATCCTAAGCTCTTCATAAGCCAGTCCTAGGGTTTCTGAAGAAATGTTTTTGGTATTACATGTACTGGCTGAAGGAAGCCCTTACCTTAAGCAGTGGTTGCACACAAGGGTTGAGGGTGGTGGCAAGGGGAGTGGTGCTGATGTGGTAACTAGTGCTTATGGTGAAAGCTGGATGGCTTCCTGTCTGAGTCCTGTTCTTCCTTTTTGCAGGTCACTTTGCATGACATGATCCTTAAAAACATTGAGAAGATCAAGAGGCCTCGGAGCAGCAATGCTGAGACCCTCTATTAAGTGTCAACGTTTGAACTTGAGAACTGTTCAGTCAACTAAAGACCGTCATTGCCTTGGTTTGTTACGTGACTATCGAGATGGGAAACTGGCTGGAAATAGTATTGCATTCTTAGTTAAACTCTAAAGAAATTCTTGCCTAGTTTTGTGATTGGTTTTGTTCAGGTCTCAGGAGCTCTCCCTCTTCCTCTAGTCACTGGTAGTAGAGGCCATGCTGCATTGGGCGCCCCAGAGGCTGCTGCAGCCAGGCTGGGACATTCCTTCATGCCTTGCTTCCTACCTGAGTGGGAACAACACTAGAGACCAAGCCCTTGTCCTGTCCCATCTCTTGTCTGGTGGCTGCACTGGGGTCTCTGGGAACAGGGCAGACATCCAGCACGAGGGCAGGCCCAGCAGTGCCACAGCAGGGAAGCTCTGTCCCCGCTGCCAGCTGTGGCCAGGCCCCTCTGCCACCAGCTCTGCACTAACCAGGGACCCTGCCCCTTGGCAGCTGTGCTCTGGTGCCACTGAGCCATCTGCACTCCCTTTCTGGCTCTCTCCTGGCTCCGCAGAGCCTGCCCCACAGTTCTCTGCCTCACCAGTTCTGTCTGGATCGGTGCAGAGCAAATGCTTGGAACTAGAGCTGGTGCTGTCCTGGCTGTCATGAGCTCAGGTGGCTTCTGCCATTTGACTAGAGCCACTTTCTTGGCTAAAACCAACATTCTTTCACATACGTCCCAGTTGCCCCTTCAGCATGAGTTGCTTTTGCCTGGGCTGAGGGAAGGGAGGGGCTGGAGATCTGATGCTAAAGTCCTAAAATATCTCTGCATGTGATCAGACTGAGCCCCCCTGTCCCTGGCAGAGCTCCCTGGTGCCTGGGCAGAGCAGGCTGGCTGCCACAGCTGGCTGCCACAGCTGGTGCTTGACGGTGAGGGTGGCCGATATCCACCTCGTACCTTGCAGACCTTGCAGTCTTTCCCCTGCAAAGGGCACATTCCCGTGCCTCGTGACTCCTCTAAGCTGCCAGAACATTTCGTGGTCCATTACAAACCCCTTTGGAAATGACTGGTTGTATTGCGTCAGTTTTTTGTGTGTGGCAAGTGGGCCCATAACGCTGCAGGCTTCAAAATTTTCTTATTTATAGTATTTCTACTTAAAGTCCCCTAATCAGGGAATGTTAAATCATTTGTTTCAGGAACTCGCTGTTTCGCAGGTCTCGCTGTTACACCTGTATATTCTTATTGTGCAGTAGCCTTAAGAGTTGTGTTAATCTCATTGTAACAACAGTGACAAATGGAATGAACATTCTTCCCTTATTTTTTTTTTACTTTGTGTTTAGTTTTTTGTTTTTTTTCCTGCTTCCACATCTAAGAGCCATGTTGTCTCTTGCTGGTTTCCCAGGGATTTGCCCAGAGTGCGGCGGGCTGCTGGCCCTTGCTATAGACTCTTCTGTTGTTGTTTGTAGTAAGTCAACTCTTAGTCTTCCCGCTAATAAATATTCAGTAACAAACCAACTGCGTTGAGCTGCTGTCTGGGAGCAGCACTTCCCCTTGTGTTTCTTTGTATTGATTCCTTTCAATTTGTTCAGCTTTCTTTGCCGAATGAACGTATGTAAACTTTTACCATGTCAAGAAATTAAAATAAGGTACTTGGAATTCTTTCAAGGCAGCCCCGTGTGTGATGCTGGGCTCTTAGGCCATCCAGTTTAGTGTCCAGTTGTGGTTCTGCCTTTCTCACGTTCAGTTGCTCCTTCCCTTCGTTCTCCTCATTCCTCTTTTTGACTGTGTTATAAACTAGCCTGCTGGGTAGGTTGTTTCTGTTCCTTCAGCATGCCTCACATAGGGCATGATTTTGCCCATGGGCTTGGCTTTGATGGAATCTGTCCCATCTCAGCCCGGTGTGGGACTTGGGCCGTCCCAGTTCAAATAGACGTGGGGATGTGCACGGTGTTTCTCTGAGCCTGCAGTTGCTCCAGAGTTTCTCTGACAGGCAGGTTCTGGGCAGGTGTCTCTGGGCTGTCCTGGATGCAGCACCCAGTGTCTCCGTGAGGCACACAGTGTTGCTCCTGTGGTACCCAAGGAGAGGCAGCTGCCCTGCTGTCCCCAGCCACAGTGCCCTCTGCTCTTCTGGGGATCGTCCTGTTCTGCCTTCCCCCCATGCCGGGGCACAGAGGCTTCTCGAGGGACACTCGAAGCTTTCCTGAGTGTCCTGCCCCCAGCTGCAGGGCTGCAGCCCCTCTGAGCCAGCTCCCGGTGTGGGGCTCGGTGCTTGCTTGGGGTTGTGCCTGTTCTGGCCGTGGTGCTGCTGGGCAGGGTCTGTGACTGGCCCTGGGAGCAGCCACTGCAGACGGGGCTCCCAGCTGTGGCAGCTCCGGCTGCCCAGGAACAGGAGCAGCCACTCGTGCAGGGAAGTTCCTGCGGTGTGGGAAAGCCCTGCAGGTGCCTGACCCGTGCAGGGAGGGGGCACTGAGCTGCAAACAGGTCTCAGGGCCAAGGCGGCTGGAACAGAGCCCAAAGGAAGGACTTGCTGGCAGGACTTGGATCTGGTGCAGCATGAAGGGCTCCTCCTAACCACAGTCAAAAAGCTTGAACTCCTGGGAAGCAGTCCCATGGAAGGATGGGGCATCCAGGACAATTGTCTTGGCAGGTGCTGGCAGGGAGTGGGGTTAATCCATGGGAGCAGGGGAGGGTTTGCTGTCTGTGATCCCAGTGAGTGTGGGAGCAGTTGCAGTGTGCAGTCAGGGCTCCGGTTCAGCACTCCTTGAGACATCCCAGCTTCAGTGCAGGGGAGGAGAATAATGGCTCAGCAGTTGTTGCAGCCACAGGCGCTGCCAGCAGTGCAGCTGGCATGGAGGAAAGGTCAGGCAGGTTCCACTGTTGTGCTTTGCATAAGCTGACCCCATGAGGTGAGGCATTGGGAGTGGGAGCTTTCTGCAGTCTGAGCTCTGGTTTGGAGCTTGCTCAAGCCTTGCCAGTGTCAGGAGTGTTGGCAGGGGTGTTCTGTGCTGTGCCCTTTCCCCAGCTGTCGCAGTTGCTGTCTCAGAGTTTCCCCAAGCCAAAACCTGTCTGTGTCTGGTTTGGGTTTCAGTAAATTTCAGATGCTATTTTTTGCCACCTCTACCTTTCTGTGTGGATGAAAAACAGCACTCCCACCTCCCTTGCTTTGTGGGGGGAATGCGGGCAATTTAGCAAATATAAGATGGGCAGTGCCTAAAAGCAACTATGTAGCCAAAATAAAACGGGTAGGATGTGAATTCTCCATATGGGATGTGGGTCAGTGATGGGCTGATCACGCTGGGGAACTGGCATGTGGGAAGCAGTACGTGCGCTGAGCAGGTCATAAACAAGTTACGCTGCCCTTACGGAGACGTGCAATTTCTTTAATTCTAGGTTAGCTTTAAGCTGTTGCAGGCTTCTTTTGGAGAGGGTACACGAGCAATTCCATGGTGTGTGTGGCCCCCAAAGATCCCTCATTGCTTTTCATCAGGTAGTTATTGACACAGGTTCTGGCTCTGCAGGCTTAGTTCATTGCTCTGCTCCCTAAAATTCCTACTGCAAGATCAAGGTGGATTTAGGGCTGTTTTGTTTATTCTGAAACAGAGCTCTAAAACAGAGCTGGAAAAGTCCAGCACAAACAGATGGTACTAAAAAATCCGGTATCAGACATAGCCTCCATGGCACAGGCTCTGCAGTGGGGCAGAGGCAGTGCAGAAAGCAGCCATCCTTATCCAGCAGCCCTGGGGTGTGTGCTGTGGTTGGTTTGTCATGGGGATGTCAGTACAGATTAGAGTTTCTCTTTCTTTCCAAGCCCCCAACATGCAGAGAACCAGGAGTGTTCCCACACTCTATTTTCGGATCTCTCCCAGCCCAGCTGCAGGGTTGAGTTGTGATTTGTGGGGCAGGAAGGCCTGTGGAGTTTTCTTAAACTACTGCTGTGCTGCTTGGAAAAGGCCCTTCTGTAATTGCAGCCTGTGCCGTGGCTTTGGGGAACTCGGGATGCAAATCCAAGAGACGAAAGCAAACCTGGATGATCTGCTCTTTGTGGAAAGGTCCACGTGAGCTTTGTCGTGGAGGTTCTGCCGCAGTCTCCCCTTGGCTGTGCCGGTGTGTGTGGCAGCAGAGCACTTGTTCCATTCCTGGGAGGCAGCAGGTGTGTCCTGGGTGTGCTCCAAACCCGGACCAGGACAGCAGTGCTTCTGCTGTGTGCTCCAAACCTGACCCGGGACTGCAGTGCTTCTGCTGTGTGCTTCACACCTGGGCCAGGACAGCAGTGCTTCTGCTGTGTGCTTCACACCTGGGCCAGGACAGCAGTGCTTCTGCTCTGTGCTCCAAACCCGGACCAGGACAGCAGTGCTTCTGCTGTGTGCTCCAAACCTGACCCGGGACAGCAGTGCTTCTGCTGTGTGCTCCAAACCTGACCCAGGACAGCAGTGCTTCTGCTCTGTGCTCCAAACCTGACCCGGGACAGCAGTGCTTCTGTTCTGCACTCCAAACCTGACCCAGGACAGCAGTGCTTTTGCTCTGTGCTCCAGGTGAAATGGGCACCAGATTCCAGGCCTATACCAAAAGGGAATTTTTCTTTCAAACCTAACCCCAGGTAATCCTCAAAGCCTCACTGACTGCATGGGTTGAAAGACTGACTTGGAAATCAGTGCTGCTTTGTCTGATTTGGGGTTACTCAGAGACATTCGATTCTGCTGCTCTGAGCTGATGAGAGCAGGTGCTTCTGCAGCCTGTGGCTGCTGTGTCCCATGCAGCCATGGCTCTTCGTTTCTGTCCTGTCCCTGCCCATTGCTGTGTCCGTGCTGCAGTGAGCCCCTTTGCTGGCTCCATGACTACATGAAGCAAGTGCTGTGGCTCTGAGGCTCTCCTGGCGTGGCGGCTGGCGAGGCAGAGCCCTGTGTGCTGGCACAGAGAGCACGAGCGTGTCCCTGGCCTCAGCTGCAGCCTGTCCTGAAGAGGGCTGAGGCTGCCAGTGGTGGTGAGGATAACGGAGTGTGACCCACGACAACGTGGCCTTCTGCCTCCCAGCCTGGTGTCTGAGCACGGCCAGAGGACCACGGAAGGGCTGAGCCCCAGGCAGGATCTGCTGCAGAGGAAGAACCAGAGGCTGGTGGGCGCTGTCTCCCATCAGGAAACTGACGGGAAGAAGAAGAGAACACGAGGGTGAGGTGAGGTGAGGCTGGCAGCAGGAGTGGAAATATTGGGTTGAATCTCCAGCCCTGGTTCTCTTGGATGCCTTGTCCTACTCAGCACCAGCTCTGGGACTGTAGCCAAGGTGGTGCTTGTCTACCCGAGCATCTGCTGCGTGGCACGACGGAGCACCAAGTCCTTCTGGCTGCTTTGTTCTGCCAATGCCTCTGCACAGCTGTGAGGCCAGCAGGGACCGTCGTTGGGGTGGCAGAGGGCAGCTGTGGCTGCCCAATCTGGGCACTGTGGCTTGGCAGCACTGATAGCAGGCACTGCCCTCGGCTGCTGCCGGTGCAAGTTCAGGGTTGTTCTGTCCTTGAGGGAACCTCTTGGGAGCTGCACCTCAGTTTACCTGTGAACTGGAGGGAGAAAGACAAAGGCTGGATGATCCTGTGGCAGTGCAGTGCTGGAGATTAATCGGCTCAAAGCTGTTCGGAGGTGCAAACTAAGAGCTGGTTGTTCACAGCACGTTGGGGCCTGATTCTCATCCTGAACTACATCTCCATGCCTGCCAAAGTTTTTCTACTGCTACACAGAAGGATGTGTTTTCAGCAAAGGCTTCCATGTGGAAGACTTAAAAAAATTAAATAAAAAGTGACTCCGAGCTTGGAATGGTGCTGCCAGGGAGAATGTTTACAAGGAAGCAGCCTGATAAACAAGGAAAATCGGTGAGTTGTAAAGAGGTGAAATTGTACAGTGGGGCAACAATTCCCGGCTTGTCAGAGCCTCACAGTGGTCACAGCCACCTCAGGCTGACTGCAGGCTCTCCGTTTTTACAGGCAGCCTCAGGAAGCCAGGCTGGACTGAAAAAGTAACGGAATTATGTGGAACTTGTCTGAGTCACTGACCCTACATCTCCACAAGTTCTTTCAGGGCACTGCCGTGAAGGAGGACAGAAGAGGCTGCAGCTGAGAGGAGATCTGCCCTTTCTGGTCACCAAGGATTTCAGATCTCCTCCCCTAGCCTCTCCCAGTCTTTTGTACTTTCTGTGTTAATCCATCCAGCGCAGCATACACTGACAGAGGCAGGAGCTGGAAAGCCTGCTCTGAAAGCCTCTGAATGCTGCTGGACCAGCGGCAGGCATGAACCTGAAAACCGTGCTCATCCTCCTTGCTCTGGCGTTAGCCACAATATTCGCTTTGGTCTGCGTGTTGCTGACCAGAGGAAGGGCCCCCAGAAGCTGCCAGCAGCTGCCCCCGGAGCAGGAGGACATTGAGGATGGCCAGAGCCTGGTCTTTGCTGACCTGACACCTGAGGAGATGTCCCAAGTGGTGCGGTACCTGCGGGGAAACCTCGGCGTGCCGCTGGTTGACGCCTCGCGTGCCAAACCCTCGGACAACTGCATCGCTGCCGTGGATCTGCAGGTTCCTGCCAAGGCAGAGGTGCTGCGCTTCCTGGACGGCGGGGGACCTCGTCCTGCCCGAGAGGCGCTGGCTGTGCTGTACTTTGGGAACCAGGCAGAGCCCAACATCACCGAGTACGTGGTGGGGCCGCTGCCGCTGCCGCTGTACCACCGAGACGTGACGGTGCAGAAGTACGGGGGGAAGCTGCCCTACCACCGCAGACCGATGCTGGGCAGCGAGTACAAGCAGCTGGAAGTGTTCTTGGAGACGGTGGCATTTGCTGCAGCACCGACCTTCCTGCAAGAAGTCGTTGAGTATGACAGAACCAACGTGGCATTTCAGACCACAGTCCCTCATGGATTCCAGTCTGGAGATCGGCTCACCTGGTTTGTCCTGTTTCAGAACGTGAGTGGGTTCTTTGTGCACCCGGTGGGGCTGGAGGTGCTGGTGGACCACAGCAGCCTGGACATCTCACAGTGGGCGGTGAGCAGGGTCTTCTACAATGGGCAGTACTACAGGGACATGGTGCAGCTGGAGAGTGCCTACGTGCAGGGCCGTATCAGCGTGGAGAAGGTGAGGAAGGCACCGTGGGATGGGGACTTCTCGTCCATGAAGCCTCGAGCGCCTGCGGCTGCGCTGTTCCCGGTGCAGTACGAGCCGCAGGGTCCCCGCTACAGCGTCAGGAACAACCACGTCCTGTTCCAGGGCTGGAGCTTTGCCTTTGGGATGAGCGTGAGCACGGGCCTGCGTCTGTTTGACATCCGACACAAGGGGGAGAGGGTTTCCTATGAAAGCAGCGTGCAAGAGGCGCTGTCGGTGTACGGCTCCAACTGCCCGGGAGGGATGTCCACGCGCTACATGGACGGCAGCTTTGGCCTGGGGCGCTACACCTCCCCCTTGGTGCCAGGGGTCGACTGCCCCTACCTGGCCACCTACGTGGACACACACTCTCTGTCCGACAGCCTGAGGCCCAGGAAGAGGAAGGCTTCGCTCTGCATCTTTGAGCACAACCTGGGCTCCCCTCTGAGGCGCCACTACTCCAACTTGCAGTCGCTCTACTACGGGGGGCTGGTCAACTCCGCTCTGGTCATTCGCTCCATTGCCACTGTGGGCAACTATGACTATGTGTGGGACTTCATCTTCTACCAGAACGGGGCCCTGGAGGGCAAGGTGCAGGCCACGGGGTACCCGAGCTCATCCTTTCTCCATGGGGATGGCCTGAGATATGGCAATAGGCTTTGGGAGCACACACTGGGCACCATACACACCCATTTTGTCAACTATAAGGTGGACTTGGACGTGGGAGGTAGGTCTGGATCTTTTTTTTAATGCCTGCCATTGTACTGATAAGCCCCAGAGCTTTGTGGTTTGCCTCCTTGTCCATACTGTCTCTAATAACTGACATCAGAACTCTGCTTCTTTATTCTCCTAACCTCTTCTTTCATTGGAAAAATATTTTTCAATATATAAAGCAGTCTGTCAAGGTCATTGAGTGGAAAGCAGTGGGAATTTCTGGGAGCTCTGTGTTCAGCTCAGGGAAAGTATGAAAGGTAGCAGCTGAAAAATGTTTGTGTTTCCTTGAGGCCTCACGTCTGGCACGGTGTGTGTTGCCATAGGCATGGGCGGGCAGACAGGGAGTTGGCCCTGTCTGAGCACAGACAGTGTGAGCCTGCTTTCGCAGCGCCTGGTGCTGCTCCTGGCACTCCTTCTCCCTTGGGAAAATCCTCTCAGTGTCTCACTGCCCCATGTAAAGCAGGGCCGCTGTCCTGGTGCTCCGTGGGGCTGAGCTCCTGCAGCTCTATCCCCTTCTTCTCTTGAGGAAACACTCGAGCCTTGGATGCCAAGTCTTGGGCTGCAAAGCCGCTACAGCGAGCCGGCGAGTTCCCCTGCTCCCATGTGCAGTCACAGGCTGGCAGTGGATGTCTGCACGGGGTTATTTGAGCCCAGGAGCAGCCTCTTGCTCACAGCAAAGTGCTGGCAGCCACCCGAGAGCGCAGGGATGCTCAGCCTCAGGGACACCTTTGCTTCCCCAAGAAGGCTGCTGCAGTACCCGCACTCTGGGGACAGTGGGGACATGCACAGTATCTGTTCTTGGAAACCACTTCTGGAAAAGGCAGAGGGAAAATGTTTTACATCTGCACAGGACCAACGAGGTCGCTGCTGGGCAGTGGCTACATCTGAACCAGCCCAAAGAGAAACACAGCCCCAGGGATCCAGGCTGTCTCCTGGATTGTAGAAAGTAATCTCAGAACGATGTTGGCCAAGCTGCAGCTAACTCCAGAGCAAGCATTCGGTCCCTGCACGCGTCCTGCTGTGTACCTGCCTGTGATGCAGGGGTTTGTGTGGCCTTGAAACGTGCTGCTGCTGTTGTTACGGTCAAAATCAGGGCTGATATGGTTCCTTCCTGTAAGCAAGGCTCAAGAATGTGCTAAAATACAGTTCCTATGTGGGGGCAAGGCCCTTTTCTTTGACTCCAATGCCCCTCAGTGCCCCTCTCTGTTTACAGAGCCTGAGCCCTGACTGCTGCAAAACGCTCTTGGGTAGAGTTGTGTAAATCTCAGTCTTGTTCCCTGTGGTGAGAGGAGCTGTGCTCCAGGCAGGAGGGCTTGGGGCCATGCAGGGAGCTTGAGAAGTTCCCACAGGAGCCCCACCTTCCAGTGCCAGGAGGGCACAGCTGTGTCACAGCTAAAGTGGGTCATTCCCCACACAGGTTCTTGGATCCGGATCTGAGGCTAGTGGGGCTTGCGGGGAAAATGGGCAATTATTGCCTAGTTGGAAGTGAGAATGAAAACATAATTCCTAAATTAACACAAATGCAAACGGGGTAAATTGCTCCAGTGCTGGGGTGGTTCTGGCCCCTCCTGCCTGTGCCTCAGACTCTCTCCAGCAGGAGGGTGTTTGGTGGACCCTGATGTGCAAAAAGCCATTCTCACTGTCGGTGGTGTGTCGCTGCCTTGCACGGGGCCAGGTGCCGTGGGGGAGCCTTGCAGGAGCTGATGGCCACATGGGAGCAGCTGCCTCGCACCATTTCTGTCCATGGCAGCTCTTGTGCAAAGATCTCATCTGCTGGAATGGGACTGGAATGATTCAGCAAGGGCTGCCTTTTCTCACCAGGGAGCTGCCTCTGGTCTGGCCACAGCCAGAGCCAGGCTGGAGCTGCCAGGTCCCTTCCTTCAGGGCTGGGAAGGACTTGGAGGCAACAGAGGATGGTGACAGGAAGAACTGGCATGTGGAGGTGCTGGGAGCCAGCAGGTCTCGGGCTGTGCCAGCACAGACTGGCCCCTCAGGGGAATGGGGCTGGTCTGGGGGCACTGGGTGCAGAAGAACCGGGCCAGCCGAGCCTTCCCCCATGGGAATCATCGCCACACTCCCACAGGAGATGGAGATGGAGCATCCTGGGAGACACTGAAAGAAGCAAAGGCCCTTAGGACAGATGAGACTGGGGCTCTTTGTGGTGTCACCCTGCAGCGGAGAAACCCATCAGTAGCTCGGTGAGTGAGCCAGGCATTGGCTCCCTGGCTGGCTCCTTTGGTGCATCTGGGTGGGGAGGAAACAAGCCAAACTGGCTGGGACCTGTGATCTCCTCTCAGAGCCCCACGGGACCTACAGGTTCCCTCCCCACCTCACAAGCGTCGCCGTTACGCCCACGGTTGCAAATGAATAAAGAGCCTGGTCTGCAGGTGAGGGACGTGCTCTGGATTCTTCAGCCAAACTGCGTGTGCTGTCACTGCTCTCAGAGTGATGAACCCCAAACTTCCCTACGTTCTCCTGGTCGGGGCTGCAGTGGTAATCTTCATTCTCTCCTGCATGCTGCTGAGCAGGGGTAGGCGATCGCCCAGCTGTGAATCCCAGCCCAGCGTTGTGGAGAAGACAGGATCCGTGAGCCAGAGCCTGGTCTTTGCTGACCTGACACCTGAGGAGATGTCCCAAGTGGTGCGGTACCTGCGGGGAAACCTCGGCGTGCCGCTGGTTGACGCCTCGCGTGCCAAACCCTCGGACAACTGCATCGCCTCCGTGGATCTGCAGGTCCCCGCCAAGGCAGAGGTGCTGCGCTTCCTGGACGGCGGGGGACCTCGTCCTGCCCGAGAGGCGCTGGCTGTGCTGTACTTTGGGAACCAGGCAGAGCCCAACATCACCGAGTACGTGGTGGGGCTGCTGCCGCTGCCGCTGTACCACCGAGACGTGACGGTGCAGAAGTACGGGGGGAAGCTGCCCTACCACCGCAGACCGATGCTGGGCAGCGAGTACAAGCAGCTGGAAGTGTTCTTGGAGACGGTGGCATTTGCTGCAGCACCGACCTTCCTGCAAGAAGTCGTTGAGTATGACAGAACCAACGTGGCATTTCAGACCACAGTCCCTCATGGATTCCAGTCTGGAGATCGGCTCACCTGGTTTGTCCTGTTTCAGAACGTGAGTGGGTTCTTTGTGCACCCGGTGGGGCTGGAGGTGCTGGTGGACCACAGCAGCCTGGACATCTCGCAGTGGGCGGTGAGCAGGGTCTTCTACAATGGGCAGTACTACAGGGACATGGTGCAGCTGGAGAGTGCCTACGTGCAGGGCCGTATCAGCGTGGAGAAGGTGAGGAAGGCACCGTGGGATGGGGACTTCTCGTCCATGAAGCCTCGAGCGCCTGCGGCTGCGCTGTTCCCGGTGCAGTACGAGCCGCAGGGTCCCCGCTACAGCGTCAGGAACAACCACGTCCTGTTCCAGGGCTGGAGCTTTGCCTTTGGGATGAGCGTGAGCACGGGCCTGCGTCTGTTTGACATCCGACACAAGGGGGAGAGGGTTGCCTATGAAATCAGCGTGCAAGAGGCGCTGTCGGTGTACGGCTCCAACTGCCCGGGAGGGATGTCCACGCGCTACATGGACGGCAGCTTTGGCCTGGGGCGCTACACCTCCCCCTTGGTGCCAGGGGTCGACTGCCCCTACCTGGCCACCTACGTGGACACACACTCTCTGTCCGACAGCCTGAGGCCCAGGAAGAGGAAGGCTTCGCTCTGCATCTTTGAGCAGAACCTGGGCTCCCCTCTGAGGCGCCACTACTCCAACTTGCAGTCGCTCTACTACGGGGGGCTGGTCAACTCCGCTCTGGTCATTCGCTCCATTGCCACTGTGGGCAACTATGACTATGTGTGGGACTTCATCTTCTACCAGAACGGGGCCCTGGAGGGCAAGGTGCAGGCCACGGGGTACCCGAGCTCATCCTTTCTCCATGGGGATGGCCTGAGATATGGCAATAGGCTTTGGGAGCACACACTGGGCACTATACACACCAATTTTGTCAACTATAAGGTGGACTTGGACGTGGGAGGTAGGTCTGGCTCTTTTCTCTCCTTTTTAAAAAGTACTTTCCAAGTACTTTTAGACTCAAAAAACTTGACTTTTTCATGGTTATACAGATTTTCCTTTCCACTCATGGGGTAGGGTGGTGTGCTAGCAGCGGGAAGTGGCAAAACTGCAGGAACAGGGAAAAGGCAGATGAAATCGGACTGTCAGTGTTAATACTGTCAGGGGACGTGTGGGGTTGGAAGTTTTGTTCATGCGAGTAAAAGAAAGAAAATGAGGTCGGTGGTATTGGCTGTGCATGGATCTTCTTCTGTGGGGTCAAACCTTCACAGAGAGCCACAGGTTCAGCTCTGAAATGGCTCTTTTGCAAGCTGGCATCTCAAGTGTAAAAGGAGCAGAACACAGAGGGGGTGATGGTGGGACGGGCAGGAGGTGCTGAGCAGTAGCCCCTCTGCCAGCCCTGCCCAGGCGCTGGCCATCGAATGCTCTCGGCAGCCCTTTGCCCCCTTAGCCTCAGACTGATTTGCTCCCATGCCCCTCCTGTTGCTCCAATCCTTGGGCCACGTCTCTTTGTGGCAGGACCTGAACAGCACAACACTGCTCTTGTCTGTGATGTGCAAATGTGTTCATCACCTGGGCTGCTCCGGGTGCCTCCACTGAGCAGGATGAGCTGATGAGCAGTGGCAAGGCTCTAGTTAATTAGACTATGCTTGTACGGGAAGCAAACCTGTTCTTCTGCCCTGGGGTGAGGCTCATCCTTTGTCCCCTCTTGTCTCTCATAGAGTCTGCTGCAGAGTGGTGTTGCCTGGCTCGGACAAGTGTCCATGTGGCCTTGGCATGTGGAGCTGCACAGCAGCAACTGCTCTTGGACAGGGTCGGTGCAGAGCCCAGGGTGCAGGGAGGGAGAACAGGGAGAGCAGGCACTGTGATGTCCTTGGGGAACAGGGGACTGTGGGGACACTCCTCAGTGACTTTGTTTTGGCTTCGCAGGGGTGAAAAACTCCCTCGTGGCCCATGACATGGCGTTTGAGATGACACGGGCTCCCTGGAGCCCAGAGCAGCAGATAGAGCGACCACGACTCACCAAGAAAGTCCTGGACACAGAAGACCAGGCTGCCTTCCGACTCCAGTCAAAGATGCCCAGATACATCTACTTCGCGGCCAACAGCAAAAACAAGTGGGGCCACCAGCGAGGTTACAGGATCCAGATCACCAGTTTTGCAGGGGACCACATCCCCGAAGCCAGTTCCATGGAGAGGGCCATCAGCTGGGCAAGGTCAGGCTGTTCTGGCTGGGATGGCAGGTTCTCAGAGACCCCCTCAGCCCTGCCAGCTGGGAAGGCATTGCTGGATGTCCCTTGATGGGAGGCACAGGGAAACATTCTTCTGGGGTTGCTCCATTGGAGCAGGCCTGTGCTCTCCGAGCTCTTTCAGGAGCTGACTTAGCTCTGCCCTGCCTCAGGGGGCTGCTCCCATCTCCTTTCTTGTCCTCAGGTACCAGCTGGCCATCACCCGGCGGAAGGAGGAGGAGCCCACCAGCACCAGCATCTACAACCAGAACGACCCCTGGACGCCCACTGTCACCTTTGCTGACTTCATCGACAACGAGACCATCACCAATGAGGTAAGCTGGGGTCCCTGGGGTGGGATGTGACACCCAGCCCCAGGCTCAACGGGAGCACCAAGGCTGCCCCAGGACCCAGGAACAGAGCGACTCCAGCATCTCCCGTGGGACAATGGGCCCAGCTGTGAGAGCAGCAGCCCAGGGGAAAGAGGGAAGTGGGTTTGAGCATCCCCTTCTCTGTGTGTCTGCTCAGTGCTTTGGTCACAGAACATAGATTAGAGTGATTAGAGCATAGATTACAACAGAAGCTTGTTTCTCCCTGTGGAGAAATGCTGGCAAAATGTCATGAAAATCTCTGTGAGGCCAGAGTGAGGCCATGGAGGTCAAGGCAAGGGCCCTTCCTCTGGGCAGATGTCTGCAGCCATGGCTGTGGCAGGTCTTTGGGGAAGGGAGGAGTTCTTTCCCAGGAGAGGGGAGCTTGGTGTGGGAATGCAGCCGGCTGGTGCCCATGGGGGTCCCCCTCCTTCTCTCCTGTTACTCCCCACGGCCCCCTGCGTATTTCGGCTGCTGCAGCTTCTGGAGTAACCCTGGGCTTGTGGCTCTTCCCTGCCTAGGACCTGGTTGCCTGGATAACTGCTGGCTTCCTTCACATCCCACACTCTGAGGATATTCCCAACACTGTGACCGTGGGAAACTCGGTTGGTTTTCTCCTGAGACCCTACAACTACTATGACCTGGACCCCTCTATATACTCCCACGATGGTGTGTTTTTCACCAGCGAGCAGGACTTGACAGCATGTGAAATCAACCCTCTTGCCTGCTTGCCCAAAACTGCCTCTTGTTTGCCAAACTTTCCCCCATTCACCTATGATGGTTTTCGAAATATGAGCAGGCTTTAATGCTACGGGATGGTGTGAGGAGATGCAGTCAGAGACACCAGGCTGACCTTTCTCTCTCCAATTTTCAGCTTTTTTGTGAAGTTGTCTCAATTTCCGGATGTTCGGTGACTTCACGTTTTATCGTTGCTTTTGAAATAGTGCTCTTGAAAAGGGAATCATGATTTTCCTAGTGTGATACCAGATGGAAGTCTATGTTATCTGTTAATTCCTGAATTTGAGTCTGTCGCCAGAGGAAAGTGAGGAGAAAATCCTGTTCCTCTGCTGTAGAAGCAAGTACTGTGTAGTGCATATCTCAGGTTAAAATAATGAAAATGGTGCTGGTCCAATGCTCTCAAGTGTCTCATTCTTACAGCAGCGTCTCCTGGGGGGTGATGCTGGTCTCTGCCACGCTTCTTGTGCCCACAAACCAGCCAAGCAGTGTGGCTCTGGGTGTTCGTCAGGGCACGGGGATGTCCAGCTGGAGGGCGGGAGGGACAGACTGGGGTGCGCCCCAGGGCTCAGGGGCATGGACTGAGGTGGGTACTGGCACCAAGGCTTGTGGCTGTTAGGGGGAGGCTGGGTCATGGCCAGGACTGTGTGGAGTTGTGGCTCTCGGGCCCTCAGTGCTGGGCACAAGGGCAGGATCCGGCCAGGACCTTGCAGGAAGGGGTCTGGTGGCTGCTGGTGATGCAGCACAGCCAGTGCCACTGCCTGTTTGCCAGGATGCTGGTTGGGCTGTGGCACCCTTGTTCCCCTCCTCACAGCCCCATCTGTGCTAGGATGTGGCTCAGGATCAGTGGGCACCTTTGCAGGGTGACAAGGAGCTGTCCCTCCCTCCCGGCTGCAGGACCATGGTGACATTGGCAGCATGGGCTGTGTCAGGGTGGGGCAGTGGTGCTGTGTTTAGCACTGCTCTGCACAGGGAAGGTTGATCTCTACAGCCACTGCTGCCTGCCCAGCATCTGTGGGGTTAAGAGAAGGAGGAGCAGGGAGGTGTGCTTATTCCCCCTAAATGACTGGATCCAACCTCTCCAAGCTCTGCAGCATAGGATCTGGGACCAGAGGGGAAGCACAGATGTACAAACATTGAGTTTACTTAAAATTATGACTCTCTAGGGAAGCAGAGCAAAGTTGCCTTTTATGGTTCCCAGCAAACCCGGGCAACGTGTGAGAACGTCCCCTCGCGCCCTCCCTGCGAGTTCCTCCGGGCTGTTCCCTGCTGAGAGAACAGGGGGGGAAAATAAACCCAACCCAACCCAGCCCCTTGTTCTAGTGAGTCGCTGGGAGGATTCCGCAGCTGGAAACGTGTCCTGCCAGACTGCGGGAGCACTCGATGCCCCAGCAAGCATGAGCCTGAAAACCGTGCTCATCCTCCTTGCTCTGGCGTTAGCCACAATATTAGCTTTGGTCTGCGTGTTGCTGACCAGAGGAAGGGCCCCCAGAAGCTGCCAGCAGCTGCCCCCGGAGCAGGAGGACATTGAGGATGGCCAGAGCCTGGTCTTTGCTGACCTGACACCTGAGGAGATGTCCCAAGTGGTGCGGTACCTGCGGGGAAACCTCGGCGTGCCGCTGGTTGACGCCTCGCGTGCCAAACCCTCGGACAACTGCATCGCCGCCGTGGATCTGCAGGTTCCTGCCAAGGCAGAGGTGCTGCGCTTCCTGGACGGTGGGGGACCTCGTCCTGCCCGAGAGGCGCTGGCTGTGCTGTACTTTGGGAACCAGGCAGAGCCCAACATCACCGAGTACGTGGTGGGGCTGCTGCCGCTGCCGCTGTACCACCGAGACGTGACGGTGCAGAAGTACGGGGGGAAGCTGCCCTACCACCGCAGACCCGTTACCGGCAAGGAGTACATGGATATCAACGCCCTTGTTCAGAGGGAGCTGAAAAAGGCTCCGCACTTCCTCGCTGCGTGCTGTGAGTCTGATGGGACCAACCTCGTCATCCTCACCACAGCCCCACGGGGCTTCAAGTCCGGTGACCGCATGACCTGGTTTGTCCTTTTCCACAACGTGGCCGGCACTGGCTACTACCTGTCTCCGGTGGGGCTGGAGGTGCTGGTGGACCACGGGGACCTCCAGGTCTCCCGTTGGCAGCTGCACAAAGTCTTCTACAATGGCCGGTACTTTGCCAGCACAGGGGATCTGGAGCAGGAGTTTGTGGCCGGTGCACTGGAGGTTGTCAGACTCAAGCAGCCCCAGGCTGACACAGTTCTGGGCTCAATGAGGCCCCGGCGCCCACCTGGGTCCCCAGGCCCACTGCAGTTTGAGCCCCAGGGTCCCCGTTACAGCGTCAGGGACAATCACATCACCTTCCAGGGCTGGAGCATCGCCTTCGGCATGAACCCCAACACCGGCCCACGCCTCTTCGACATCAGGTACCGTGGGGAGAGGATTGTCTATGAGCTGAGTCTCCAGGAAGCCTTAGCCCTGTACAGCTCCAACTGCCCTGGGGGCATGTCCACCCGCTACCTGGACGGCAGCTTTGGCATCGGCAGGTTTGCCTACGAGCTGGTCCGGGGCCTCGACTGCCCCTACACAGCGACCTACGTGGACCGGCACTACCTGGCAGAGACAGATACTCCCAAAACCAACCAAAACTCACTCTGCATTTTCGAGCACGACTCTGCCCTCCCTCTGAGGCGCCACTTCTCCGACTTACAGTCCTTTTACTACAGCGGGCTGCGGAAAAACACGCTGGTCATCCGCACCATCTCCACGCTCATTAACTATGACTACATCTGGGACTTCATGTTCCATGGCAGCGGGGCCGTGGAGGTCCGGGTGCATGCCACCGGCTACATCAGCTCCTCCTTCTTCCACGGCCAAGGCACTGACTATGGCAACAGGGTTGGGCCCCACACGCTGGGGACGATGCACCTCCACCACATCCACTACAAGGTGGACCTGGATGTTGACGGTAGGTCTGGCCACCTTTGTGTGAGTGGCTGTGGTTTACTGTGGCCTGAGGCTCTGCCTGGGGTGCAGAGCTCAGAGGGTTTTCTCTTCTGCTTCACAGGGCAGCTGAATTCCCTGGAGACCCAGGACATGGAGTACGAGTTTGTCAAAGATCCCTGGAGCACACAGAACACCATTGAGCGGCCACGCCTCCGCAGGGAAAGGCTGGAGAAGGAGGACGAGGCAGCATTCCCACTCAATGCCCCCATGCCCCGCTACCTGTCCTTTGTCAGCCCCAATCCCAACAAGTGGCAGCACCCACGCAGCTACAGGATCCAGATCATCAGCTTTGCTGGGAAGCACCTGCCCACCAGCAGCTCCATGGAACGGGCCATCAGCTGGGGCAGGTGCGTGCCAGGGCTGGGGAGTGTGCTGCCTCCGCTGCTTCAGCTCCTGGTGGAGGGAGACTGTCACCTCTGGGTGCAGGGAAGGGTTAAACAGCGAACATGCACAGCTTTTGGCTCTGAAATTTCCTTGAAATGTTGCTCAATAACATCTGCTCATGGTAGTTCACAGGCAGGAATCTGACCCCACGTCAGACTAATTTAGAGCAACCCCATGTGTTTTTCCCTTTGAGGGGAAGTAGGCTGCAGGACAAATTCCTAAGGGAAGCACTGGCACCGCCAGGTTGTGATATCTTCCCGTGAGGACAGAATGTCTTTTGGAGGATGCTTGGGATAAGCACAGAGCAGTCTCAGTGCCAGGGCGCGCTGACAGAGCTCGTGCTGGGGAATTCTGTGTGGGGGAGAAGCAGCTGTGGCTTAAGGGAGTGCACTGGGCACTGAGTGGCAGCGTTTGCACCTGGATCCATTCATGTTTCCCAGCCACGCTGGAAAAGCCACAGGCAGCAAGGGATCCTCTGCAAGCTTGAAGCTGCTGGGGCTGCTGCCCATTAGTGCCCTGCCGGCCCGTTCCCTCCCCACCCCAGGGCAGACCAGGGATGCATCCAGCCCCAGTTTGCCAGTGCACCCCAGCTGGCAATGCCACGCTGCCCTGCCCTGTCCTGGCATGGACAAACCCCTCTGTGTGGCAGGTACCAGCTGGCTGTCACCCGGCGGAAGGAGGAGGAGCCCACCAGCACCAGCATCTACAACCAGAACGACCCCTGGACGCCCACTGTCACCTTTGCTGACTTCATCGACAACGAGACCATCACCAACCAGGTGAGCTGGGATCCCTGGGATGGAGAGAAGCTGAGCCTTGTGGGGGCCATCCCGGCTCCTGCCCTGCACAGAGGCTTCACCCATCCCAGAGCCAGACTGAGCAGCTGCTGGGCTGGCAGAGCCCTGCTCAGCCTGACAGATGCCTCGTTCCTCTTCTCCCCAGGACTTGGTTGCCTGGATCACTGTGGGGTTCCTGCACGTCCCTCATGCTGAAGACGTCCCCAACACGGTGACGGCGGGGAACAGTGTCGGCTTTTTCCTGAGGCCCTACAACTACTTCAACGAGGACCCCTCGGTGGATTCATCTGACAGTGTCTACTTCAGCAGTGAACAGGACGCTGGGGCATTTGGGGCCAATCCCCTCGCCTGCCTGTCCTCTGCCGCTGCCTGTGCCCCCCGCCTGCTCCCCCTCCACTTTGGGGGCTTCCTCAACCTCAGCCTGGCACTGCCTCCTGGCGGGCTCTGACGGGCCAGGGGCTGCTGCTGGCTGTCGGGTGGGTGCTCAGAGGGGCTCTGTCCCACACCAGGACCTGCCCTCCACCTGCCCAGGGTGTCATGTGCAGGTTTTCAGAGAAGTTCAGTTCTCTGAAAAGTTTCAGCACTGCAGCACTGGCGAAGGAGGACCCAAATTCTCTAAAGAACAGCCCCGAGGAGTGATTTTTTTATTTCATCCAGGATGTCACCCTGTGTACTGTGGGGTGCCCACAGCCGCTCCCCTCCTCTGGGATGGGGCTCGCACCACCTGGCACACAGGCTGACGGTGCTGGCCGAGGTCGCCCACAGCACAAAGCTGCAGCTGCCCTTGGAGCTGTGGTCCCCCCGATGTTCTGCCCACAGTGGCAGGAGTGAGTGCTGTGGTGCTGCTGTGGACCTGCCACAGGATGCCCGAAACCTCCTCCCCAGCCACGCAGCCATTGCAGCATCGAGGCTGCTGGACCCAGGCACCACCAAACTCTGGCTGCTGCTGCAGTGCCAGCTCTGCAGATGGAGACGCTGCTCTGGGCTCGCTGGGAGGCTGCTGGAGGAGCCCACGGCTGGGCCTCTGGATGGGCTGTCCCATGTCTGCCCTTCCCAATAAACAGGCACTGGAGTGCTTTCCCTGAACAAACTTGCTTAGCTCATGGGTGCTGCTCTGTTTCCTGTGGCTGGGGCCAGATCCCAGCACAGCTGATGCTGTGGGAGCTGATGGCCTGTGAGGGATGGCCCTGGCTCAGCTCTGCGGGGGTCCAAGGGATGTGGGGCAGCCCCAGTGCCCAGCACAGTGCCCGGCATGGCTGTGTGAGTGTGTCCTGGCAATGCTCCTGGACCCCGGTGCTGGCAGGAGGCTCCTGCCAGGGAATATGGAGCAAACAAGGGAGTTAATGTTTAACAGTTGTTCTGAGCTGCGTTAATCAGTCCTGGGCTTGGCTGCTGCCCAGCGTGCTCAGCCCCCCTGCGTGGGGACCCTTGCTTCTACACCCCCAGCTGCACGTGCAGCTCTGGGCTGCAGGATCCCACAGCCCACAGCGCCCATCCCCACTGTGCCAGGCTGAGATGGGGACACCAAGGAGCTTGGCGAGGCCAGTGCCAGCCCTGGTACACAGCTGCAGGTGCTGAGCACTCACCAAGGTGTCCCTGGGGGCGTAGTGGGTATCCATCCCCTCTGACCCCTTGCTGTAGTGGATGGGTCTGTCCAGAACCACGCTGCGAGGGGCTTGACAAGCCCTAATGGCTGTGGCGTGTCCCCCTGGGAGCCAGCTCAGCTTGCTGCAGCACAGGGGAGAGGGGTGGGAGGAGGGGGCAGCTCAGGCCATGGCTCAGTGTGAGGCTGCAGTGGTCCCTGGGTGCCCTGGGGTGACAGCGGGGGCTGTGCCCAGAGGCTCCTCCCAGACTTTGTGCGAGAGGAAGGTCGTGGCCGGCCGGCTCCGTGCCCATGGCCGGGTGCCCACGTGTGTGCGGGGCCGCCCGGACTCTGCTCGTGCGCTGACGCAGTGACCCAGCACACTGCCACAGCCCAGCCCGCTCCTTGCGGCCATCTGGGAACATTCTGGACCGAACACTGGCCCAAACTCTCCGTTACAGCAGCCACTGGTGCTGCACGTGCCACAGCTGCATCCGGAACCTCGGGAATCACTGGGACACTGTGTCCCAGAGCCAGCTGCTGCCGCTGTAGTCACACAGCTCCTGGGCTGCCAGCTGCTCCTGGGCTCGGTGTGCACAGACCCGAGGCAGAAATCAGCTTCCCCCACCCTGGGAAAGCCAGCAGCCAGTTTACAGTGCACACCCCCAGTGGTGCTGCTGGCAGGGCTGTTCGGTGCAGGGGATGAGCTGGACCCCGAGCAATTGTCAGACTGGCCAGGGTGCAGAGCCCTGCAGTGCCCAGGCAGCTCCTGCCCTGCCCCAGGTCCACACAGTGACTTTGGGGCAAGGGATTTATTCACAGGACAGGGCAGGGAGCAGCTCTGGGACTGTGTGGACCCTGGCAGCTCTGGCACAGTCCTGACCTGTGGCATGTGCACCTGGCACTGCACAGGGGGGCACTGGGCTGAGCCACTCTGTCCCCTGTGCTGGGAGGGAGGAGGTGACTGCTTCCATCCTGCTTCCTGCCCGCTCCCCACCGTGGCCCCATTTTTCCTGCAGTGACTTTTTCCAAGGGGACTGGAGTGCTAGTCCCCATCCCCCAGCACCTTTTGCCCCCTTTTCTGCTGTGAAATCTCCTGTGAAGGATTTATTGCTGATGGTTTCAAAATATTTTTGGAACGGAAGCCAAGTCTTTTGCATTCCTTCACGCTGGCCAAAGCCACTCTCAGTTGACGACCCTGGAATGAGCTGTTGGGGAATCTGTTTTGCAAGAGTAATTCAATTTCTGTGCAAACTTCTGTTTTGTTGGGATGTTTTGTAGGTCAGGAGCTCAGTCCAGGGTCTGGGACCATCTGCCTTGGGTGCAGCAAGGCTAGGCTGGATAGGATGGGCCTGAGGCAGGGCTGAGTCTGTGGCCTTTGCCTGCTTCTCTCACAGGCCATCCATGCCTGTGTCCCAAAGAGCAAGGTTTGCTGGTGTTTTGTCTGTCAGACCCCGTGGCTCCCTGGGCTCTGCATGGGCAGAGGGGCAGGATGGGGCCTGGAGCTCCTGCTGTTTGTGAGCAGGACTCAGGACTGGACACAGCTCTCACAGAGGCAAACAGCACAGGGCAGCGGTTCAAGGATCTCGACCTGCATTTTCTCAGGAGGGAGATAAGTGATGCATTTCACTGGCTGTTGATCATTAACGCCCTGCTGCCTGTTCAGCTGCGGTGGGTGCTGCTGGGCACCCCGTGCTGCTGCCCCAGGGCTGTGTGTCCATGCACTGGCAGCTGTGGATGATAAAGCTGCGGTGCCAGCACTGCTACCAGGGACAGCAGAGTGTGGCTGGGGTTGAGGGGACAGCCATGGGCACTGCAGGATGAGTGGTGTGTTTGGCTCTGTCCCTGCAGCCTGAGTCTGATGGGGCAGGAGGGATTAACCCAGTGGAGCAGTGCTGGGAGGAGAAATGCTGTCCCTATTTGCAAAAGTCCTTTAGCCCCACACTAGAGATCAGAAGAACGTGGCTGGCAACCAGGAGCATCCCAGGCCTGGCTGTCTAGGACTGTGGGGACATCCAGGAATGGCTTTGAAAGTTTCCCGTTATGCGAAATCCTGGTTAAATTAGCCTGGAAAATGAGGAGGGGTGTGGGCAGTGTGCCCTCTGCTCCATGCACCCGCTCCATGCTCCTGGGCATCCTTGCCGTGCTGCGGGGATGTCCACGGGGGGATGGCAGAGAGATGAGAGCAATTGTCAGCCCTGGACGTGGCAGCTCAGCAGGACAGTCTCACAGAGCGTGGGATAACGGAGCAAAGGCTGTGGTTCAGTCAGAGCAGCTGAGCTGTTGTGTTGCTGGAGCAGCCAGGGCTGCAGGATCCCCCCGAGCGAGGGGATGGGCAGGGCAGGGGACGGGGCTGGGGTTGGAGCACCCTGCACTCCATGTGCCCTCGAAGCCGTTTTCCCCTTTTACGTAAGTTGTTCCAAACGTGTTTGTTACACCCCCCTGGTGATGTACCTTTGGAAAGAGTGGTTTTGGGTCCAAAGATCAGTGCTGGGACAGCGACCTGCCCGCCGCAAACAAGACCCTGCAGAGTATAAAACCCCAGTGGCACAGTGGAGCACGGGACAGCCAGAGCCACGCCGAGGGCAGCGGCAGCCCGGGAGGATGGAGGCCAACATGAACCTCCTGCACGACGCGGGCATCCGGACAACTCACTGGCTGCAGCAGCGCTTCCAGGGCTCCCAGGACTGGTTCCTCTTCATCTCTTATGCTGCTGATCTCAGGAATGCTTTTTTTGTCCTCTTCCCCATCTGGTTCCACTTCAGTGAGGCAGTGGGCATCAGGCTCATCTGGGTGGCTGTAATCGGAGACTGGCTCAACCTCGTCTTCAAGTGGTGAGTGGCCCTGAGCCAACACTCCCACCGAGTGTGTTGGCACACCTGGACTGATGAGGGCCAGATGGGTGCTCTCAGCTGCAGTGCTGGAGTAGGACAAAGACCAGAGTTCAGCCCCAGCTGGGCAGTGACAGTGGTCACTCCTTCCCAAGCCACGCAGCAACAGCTCCCCTCTTCCCAGAGCCAAGCAGAGAGATGGAGCCTCCTGCAAACAGAGCTTCCCATCAGCCAGGGCTGTGGTGCTGAGTGGAGGGATCTCCACAGAGCCCCTCACCACAGGAACTCACATTGACTTGCTCCCAGGAAGTTCTTGCTCTTCCCCCTGGAAGAGAGCTGGGGTGGGGACATGGACAGGCAGTGTCAGCCGTCAGAACCAAGCAATCAGCTGGGTGCTGTGTCTGTCAGGATGTCCTGAACCACTTGTGGGTCCTTTGCTTCTTCCATCTCCCAGAACAGATCTAAAGCGGCAGCTATGCCCAGGACCTCTCCAGACCCCTTCTCTTTTCTTTTCAGGATCCTCTTTGGGGAGAGACCGTACTGGTGGGTCCTTGACACTGACTATTACGGCAACAACTCTGCGCCAGAGATCCAGCAGTTCCCGCTCACCTGCGAGACTGGCCCCGGTAGGGCTCCCCCAGCCCCAGCAGGGTGACCTGCGCACACAAGGAGGGAGGTGCTGGCCTGGCCAGGGCTGTGGCTGGCAGCCTGCAGGTGGCACATGTCCCTGGACAGCTCTGGAGAGAGGGCCATTACTGCTGTGCTCCTGGGCTGTGCCGCAGTGGAAGGAGGCAGGGCAGCCCCTGCACAGAGCAGACCTTGACCCTTGGTGCAGCTGTGGTGGTTCAGCACAAACCCCTGCCTGTGCTCAGCTCTGGCCCATGCAGGGTCTGACCTGGGTCTCTCTTCTTGCCCAGGGAGCCCGTCTGGCCATGCCATGGGTGCAGCAGGCGTGTACTACGTCATGGTGACAGCCCTCCTCTCTGCTGCTGAGGGAAAGAAGCAGTCAAGGACACTCAGATACTGGTAAGCTGTGTGCCAAGACCACCTGTGCTAGGCAGAGGCAGCTCCAGCATCGAGAGGCACAGCCAAGCCCATCGAGGCACAAGACTGTGGACTCACAGCTGGCTTGAGGCACCTCAGGCAAGGTCTGCATGAGGACAGGCTCAGCAGGCAGCCAGGCATTGTTTGGAGTAGGTGATGGCAGTGCCATGGGCAGGGCAAGCTGGCCCTGGCACTGACATGGCCACTTGTCCCTCACAGGGTGCTGTGGACAGTGCTTTGGATGGGGTTCTGGGCAGTTCAGGCCTGCGTCTGCGTGTCCCGAGTCTTCATTGCTGCTCACTTCCCCCACCAGGTGATTGCAGGGGTTTTCTCAGGTGAGTGTATCGGACCCCCTGTTCCTTTCCGTGCAGCACCACTGTGCTGGACTGCAGCACCTGCAGCACTGACCAATGCTCCCACTTTGTTACTGGCAGGGATGGCCGTGGCCAAGACCTTCCATCATGTCCGCTGCATCTACAATGCCAGCTTCCTTCGGTACCTGGGCATCACCTTGTTCCTCTTCAGCTTCACCCTGGGTTTCTACCTGCTGCTCTGGACGTTCGGCGTGGACCTGCTCTGGACGCTGGAGAAGGCACAGAAGTGGTGCAGCCACCCTGAGTGGGTCCACATTGACACCACTCCCTTTGCCAGCCTCCTCCGTAACCTGGGCATCCTCTTCGGGCTGGGGCTGGCCCTCAACTCCCACATGTACCAGGAGAGCTGCCGGTTCAAGCAGGGCCAGCAGCTGCCCTTCCGCCTGGGCTGCATCATTGTCTCCCTCCTCATCCTCCACATCTTCGATGCCTTCAAGCCACCCTCCCACAGGCAGCTGCTCTTCTACGCCCTCTCCTTCTGCAAGAGTGCGGCTGTGCCGCTGGCTACTGTCGGCCTCATCCCCTACTGCCTCTCCCAGCTCCTGGGCACACAGGACAAAAAGGCTGCCTAAGGCAGGCAGACACCCCAGCCCTGGGCTCAGGGGCAGCTACCAGGCCCTGGGTGCACCTCAGCCACTGTTTGCTTCCTGCTGAATCTGCACAGACCCTGCCCCGGGAGCGGACCGTGGAGGCTGGGCCGGTGTTGCTGGGTGGCTCCCACAACACGGACCCACAGTGTCAGTCACACCGGTCTGTGGCTGGCTCATGGCACAGAGAGCCCTGCATGCCCAGGACTCCCCTGCTGTCCCTCTGCACCTGCAAGTGGGGGTCACCTGCCCAGGACCCAGCAGCAGCAGCGGGAGGTCCTGCACTCCCTTGCAGCTCGTGGGGACAATGCCACCTCCGTGCTGCAGGGCTGGGGACAGCACCACTGAGAGCAGGGTGCTCACCTCTGCGCGTCTGGGGTCTGCTGAAGAGGCAGCTCTGTGACAGGAATGGACAGACACTGACATGGAGATAAAGTGCCAGTGTGGGGACCCCCCCAGCCCTGGGACTTTGGGTGTTCCCCTCTGTGTGACAGTGTGGGGTGCACGTACGCCCACGTGTGTACACACAGAACCTGTATCTGTGCACACATGATGGGGGATGTGGTTGTGCACAGGAGGTATTTTATTAAAGCTGAAGGTTGTTTAGCTGGTGAGTTTGAGTGTCCTGCTGGCCAGCCCCATGGGATGGGGGATCAGCTCTTGGGTGCAGGGCTGTAGCACGGCCTGCAGATGGTAGAGGAAGGACATTTCTCCTGGGTGCTGAAGACCCTCAACACCCGCAAGACACGTTCAAGCCACTGGGAAGGGCACTGCCTGGTGCCCTGGGTCTTTACCTTTTGCCCTGAGGTGCAGTTGAACACTGACAGCACAGTGGGGGCAATGAGCTGCTTTTCGTGCTTTTTATCCAAGGTTTCTGGGTGCACCTTGTGGTCAGGAACAGGGACAAACTTGTGTCACCTCACTGCTTACAGAAACAAGCTCAGCTTTGGGACCAACTGGCTCAGCTGCGTCTGTGCTGAGCCCCCAGGGTGTTGGGGACAGAGCTGGCATTTGGCTATGCTGTGGGGTTGGGGTTGTGCCCCTCCCACCTCAGTCTCCCAGCCCCTGCCTCAGCCCCGTGCTCATTCTGCAGCAGAAGCCCTGTGGGCTCAGCCTGCTGCCTTCCAAGCTGTGCAGGCTCTACAGCCCAGCTATGAACTTCCTCAGTAAACACCCTCGCTCAGTCTGAGATAGTTGAAAATAGACAGGAAGGTGCAGGTACTTTCTTCCTGCCAGACTCTCTGTGTGAATGTGTAGGATCACCCCCAAAGCACCAGCCCCTGCAGCACTGACCCCACACCCAGTTCCAGGCCTCAGTGGTGTTCCCTGTGTTCTGACACCATCCCAACAGCTCAGCCAAGGCTGTGACCATGCAGCAGTCACAGCAGCCATGGGCAGGAACCTGATCTGCTGGGGCTGCTCCATCCCCTTGTTCATGACAGATAAACTTCCTTAGGATGGAGGTTTCTTTTATTCTATTTCTCTGTTTATTACCAACATCTGGAGTAAACCTGTCATGCCATTTCTAGCAAGAAGGGGAAGGGTGAATTGTCAAGCTACCTGTTGTGCCCTGTTGTGGCTCCACAGCGCCCTTTAGTTCCCCCAGAGGAGACTGCAGCAGCTCCAGGGTTTGCCTGGGCAGGAAAGGTGAGCTGAGGGAACACCAGGAACAGCCTGATCCCAGGGGAGTTTACAGCTGCATCAGCCCGAGAAACTACCGATGGTAAAAAAACAGCCAGTAACAACTGTGCCCCATGAAGGGAAAGGACTTGGTACATGGTGGGCAATGATCTCCTGCCTGTGGGGCACCTGCTCTCCCTGCCAGCTGCTCTCTGCCCCTGCCTAGCCCAAGGTGTCTGGGGGGACCAGTTGCCTCTTGCTTGAGCGTTCGTGCCAAGCAACTCCTCCTCAGCTACTGGTGCAAAGCAAAATGCCCCAATGTACTGCCAGCAGGAGGCCCCTTCTGGGTTTAGGAACCCTACAAAATGGTTAACTGAGGACTATCTTAATCCCTGTACCATTTGTTTTGAGAAATGAGCCCTTGAAGCACAGTGTCAATGGCAGATCCCCTCCCCACTTCCGTGAGCACCAAACCAGCCCACGCAGAGCATGTGCACACCAGCTGTTGGGTTCAGGTCTTTATTCTCTGGTAGAGAAGTTAGTGGAGCCTACGCAAACAAAGGGAAGACAAACCTACTTCGAGAATTGTTTCTTATGTTTCAGGGTTTTGACGGCTAACGAATTCCTGGAGCAGAGCTTGCACTTCTCCTCTCCGGCTCATCTTGGCTGCCTTGCCCTGGAAGCGGCCGCGCTTCCCAGCTCCTTTCCCGCCCAGCAGTTCTGCCACCCTGCAGCAACAACACCGCAGGCTGCAGCCCAACCTGCTCCAGGCAGCAAACACAGATCCTTGCCTGGATCACATCACATCACACTGTGCAGCTGCTCTCAGTCTGCAACATCAGAATTCTTACCCATGTTAAACAAATCACAAAACATGTTACCTGGGACCTAAATTTTCAACTGCTTCAACAGGTCCAGCTAGAAGGAAGAGTCCTGCTTCTTTTTCATCTCCCACAGTCAGGAATAGCAGGGTTTCCTGGGGACAGAGATGGGCCTTGCTCCAGATAAATCAGTGCCCTCCTTGTCCAAGAAGAGGACAGACACTGGCCACAGGACACCAACAGCAAACTGACAATTCAGAAGTCTATGTGCATTACTGGACTGAGATTGCTTGAAAAAAGTAAAAAGCAAGTGGTAACTGAACCTTTTGTGCTCAGTCATGTGCTGCTGGGACAGAACAGTACCGGGGTATCCCAAGTTTAAAGGATACAGTTGGCAGTTGAATTAGGTGATTGTGACTGAAACCTTCTCTTCTTTCCATTCTACTCCTACCTAAATCCTATCCTAACCTACTTCAGCCAATGAGGCTCTGTACAGCTCTTGGGGGCTAAGGCTCTTCCCCAGTGCTCTGAATTCTTATTGTTGAGGATTGCCCTACAGACTGAGGTTGCTGGGGATAGGTAACCTCAGGTACCTGTCAAAGGAACCAGATCTGCAGCTCATGACTGTGGCAGAACAGCAGCCCCTGTCCATGTCTAACCGGGGTGAAAAACCAGTGGTGTCAGTTGAGTCTTCGTCAGCGACTCACCTCTGTCCCAATCTCATTAGCGATGATGTTCATAAATTCAGAATCACCCTCTTTCCTGTATGGATGGATAAAAAAACACTTCAGAAGGAAACAAAAACTCCCTCTAGAGTACAAAATCTCAATCAGAAACCAAACGCCTGATCAGGGGTTTTGGCCTCTTGCTCTTATTTGTCTAAATATGTAAGTCCTCACTGGGCACTCCTGTGGACATATTGGGAATTATTGAAGTGTTATCTTTAAGAAATGGAGCTCCCTGGTTTTATTTGAAAATATCAAGTGCAGAGGGAGTTAGATGGACATAGTAATTTCTCAGCTACAAAACCAGAAGAATTCAGTGACTGAATTACAAACTGACTCCTTTAATTACAGAACTTTGCAGGAGGCCGAGGCAGATTAATATTTTATTTACTTTGTTTACATTCTTCCTTGAGAAAAGCTGAACAGGTGTGAGAGATCCAACTGCCATAAAATGTCCGGGATACTGCTGGCCCCTCTTCCCTGAGCTCCCCCATACCTGTGCAGTACAAACAGCTGCCTTGGAGCAGGTTTGCTCTTGAAGTCCCGGGCTATCAAAACAGCAATGTCTCTAAGCAGGTTCAGGTTATTCTGAAAGAAAAGCAAATGAACTGTACTGCAGCTGGAGAAGTCAGTGTGAACACATTTGTGTTCCCAGAGGTTTGAGCACTTTCCGTAATATCCACAAAAAATGAAGCCTATGATTTGATTCCCAGTTACCACAACTAAAGCTCAGGTCTACAGGAAATAGTGACAACCCCCTTTTCCCAGCCAGTCTTGTACCTTCTGGAGCAGTTTCACAGAGCTCTGCAGTCTCCTCACAGCCTCTACGTGCTCACCTGGTCCATTTCTGAAAGAAATGAGAGACTTTGGATCACTGCTCTGAAGGACAAAGGAAGGATTTCCTAAAGGAGTAAACAGGCAACATCACACACAGCCCCACAAGATGTACCCTGAGGCTTATGTGGTATCTCTCAGGAGGAAGAGTGAAGATGAAATAACAGAAGTGGAAAGGGTATTACTTGAGTAGGGAGGTTAGAGCCTTCTCAGTATTGTGACTTTGTTCGATTGACTTCAGCACTCTGTTTCCCGCCAAGAAAACCAAGTTGGTTTTGTTCTTTTTCCCTTTTTCCATGCCAAGGAGTTTAATAACCTTAAAAAGAAAATCAACCTGGTCAGAACAGCATTTTGGTAATACACACAAGTGGTCAGTTCCTGCCAGATTATGCCTTGTGGTGAATATTGACTCTCTGCCAGTGAAAATAAATTGATTAAAATCAACCATGAAGTCAACATACAAAAAAAAACCCGTATGTATGGTGGTACAGTGGAATTTATGCAATTCTCTAGCCATGGGATGTACTCTACAGGGCATCTGGGTGTCTCTGCTGGGAAACAGACTCCAACCAATGACCAAGAAGGCACAAATACTTAAAGGCAGGTCTAGATTTCTATCGCTATTTCCTTGCACAGAAGATTTCTCATCCACGACAAACACTCAAAAATATCAGAACTTTAAGCAGAGGGAACATGGCCAACATGCCTGGCAGCGCAAGAACGTCACTGATGCACACAGGGCTGAGTTCTGCTACAAGGAAACAAAAGAGCCTGAGGCTCTCGGCCTGTGTGTGACCCTCCTGGGGCTTCCTCAGCCTGGGGCTGCTGCCACCCCCTTCCCCATCAGGACAGTCTCAAGCAGCCTGGGGATCCCAGGGACTCTGGCTGTGCTTTGTGCGGAGTGTGGCTCCCAGAGGCAGCCCAGCTGCAGCCACCCACCTGGAGGTCACTCAGGTTGGAGACATGAGTCCCACAGCACAGGTTGGAGTCGATGCCTTTGATGTCCACAACGCGCACTGGCCCTACGTGGTCATCGGGCAGCCCCCGGCTCCTCACCTGGCAGAGAACAGTGACAAACAAGGTGACATCTATGCTCAGTTATTCCAGTCCCACCAATACCATCAGTTCTCTCCCACCACTCACTGTTTCAACTTCAGGGTCATCTGCAGCCAGTTCCCTCACTGTTACAGGGACCCTGTCCCGGATTTTCTCGTTCACACTCTTTTCCAGGGCCACAACCTGCTCTGCTGTCACCAAGGGGGTGTCCAGCTCAATGACACTTCGCTGACGGCCCAGCTCCCTGCACCAGGGAAGAACATCTGCTGCTGTAGCTGAGACCAGCTGGGACGTCCCTCTGCACCAGCATCCCACTGCTGGGAATGTGGTGACTGAAACAGATTTCCCTCTTCTCCCTGTTATGTTCAAAGCACCAGATGGAAACCAAACACTTGAGGAGGACAAGACAGAGCAAACGCTTTGCACAGTTTCTCTCCAGGTCAGTCACCTCTCCCGTGACATCTGAGCTCAAGTGAAATGTCCAAATTGCTCTTGGTATTTCAATGTTCAAGGTCCATGAAGGGTAGCATGGTGCCATGTGCCAAACAAGAAAACACTGGGGTCAAAAGGAACCTTTATCCTGCTCACCATGAAGTTGTCTTGAATCCAAACATCTGTTCTGCAATGGCACTGATGAGATGCTGTCCTGGAAGAGACGTGCAAGCACTAGCTCTGAGTGCCACTGGTATTTTCAGTCAGGCTGTGTCTTTGCTGTTGACATTCTCCACGACAGGCGGGTGCTGGACGCTGAGGGGCTCCTGCCTGTGCTCAGGAGCAGCGAGGAGACAGCTCTGGCCTCGTGGGCCTCGGGTCCCGGCAGCACTGCAGCACACGCTGGGGGCTGCAAAGCAGGTTGAACTTTCCCTTCTAAACCTGTTTTCGGTGGCTTTGTTTAGAAGCCAAGGAGAGCTCACTAAGGGGCACCTGCTGCCCCCAGCAGTCCCGGGAACAGACTATGCACACAGAGCTGTCGCGTTTCTCCCTACCCTGACCAAGGTGGGGACACGCTGGGCACTGACTGCACCCGCCGCCCAAGGCCGCACCGCCGGCGCCCCCCGCGGGGTGTTACCGGGCGCCCCCCGGTACCGGCACGGACCTGAATGCTGCTGCATGTGGTCGAAGCGGCGCTCCCAGTCCAGCGACAGCAGCACTTCAGCGCCCGGTTCCAGCGCGGCCGGCACGAAATGCACGGCCTCGGCGCCCCGCCGGGTCACGCGCAGCACCGGCACGTCCCCGATGAGGCCGCGATCGTCCGGCTGCGGACACGGGACATCAGTGCCGCCGGCCCCGGCCCGGCCCCCGCCCGGCCCAGCCCGGCCCGTACCTGCCCGCCGCCCTCGGGGAAGAGGATGGTGTCCTCCAGCACCACCTGGAACCCGCTCACCGGCTCCCCGCCGCCCTCGGGCCGCAGCTCCGCCGCCCGGCACGACACCACCCTGGTGGTGAACTGAGACAGAGACGGCGGCGCCGTGAGGGCCCGCCCGGGCCTGCCCCACGCCCCGGCCCCGGCCCGACGCTACCTGCCGGGCCCAGCTGTCCCGCTGGCACCGGAACACCATCGCGACCGCGCGGCACNGGGTGTCCGGCGCGGCGGCGGCCCGAGCGCACGGCAGCACACGGCTGCGGCACTTCACGTTTATTGCCCCGTGCCCCGCGCGAGTAACCGGGTACGGGAGAACGGACCGCTCCCGCCGCCCAGGGTCGGGAGCGCTGCCCGCGGCGAGGCACGAGCTGAGGCAGCGCCGCTTCCTCGGAGAACCCTGCCCGCGCTGCTCCTCGGTGCGTGCTACCGGTGCACCGGGTGGCCTCCGGCAGCCGCGGTGTCCCCGGGGACCTGGGCTTCAGTCATCCTGCGGGAGGGAGGAGCGAGGTGCCAGGGACTGGGCCGAGACCGGGCCAGCCCCGGTCGCAGCAGGTGGCACCAGCCGGTTGTCCCGGGGAGCGTTTCCATGCTGGCTCCAGGACAGGCTGCCCGAGGGGTGCAGCAGGAGTTGCTGCCGGTGTCCCGGAGCCGGCGGAAGGCTGAGGCTGGGCTGTGCTCGGCAGGGCATCAGGAAGCAGCTGGCAGGTGGTACTTACATCCAGGTCATCCATGGCTGGCGGGGGGCCTTTGTCTGTCACCTTCTCCAACATCTGGGTGTGAAATAAACAGCTGGATCCCCAAATGCCTGGTGTCCCCCCATCCCCTGCACCCACACGATGCGCCCCAGGATCCTGAGGCTGGCAGCCCAGCTCACCTCTGCGTACTGTTCCACCATGGCCCTCTCCACCTCCTCGTCCCCTTCCCAGTCTCGCCAGTTGTCAAAATCCACGGAGAGCCAGGCTGGCTGTGGGCACAGAGAGCATTTCCTGAGTGGGGGAGCAGCACCACAGGGACCCACAGCCCAGGGGCAGTTCCTGCACAGGTGAGGGACCTTGTCAGACTGGGAAGGGGCAGGAAGCACAAGCGTCCCTTTGCCTGCAGGCACTGGTCCTGATCCTGAGTGTCAAGAAAAAGGAGTGCCACATCCTTCCTGGAGGGCAGAAGTCTGTGGACTAGTGGTGATTATCAGGTTGGGCTTTTTGGGAGCTCTGTCTTGGGGTTCCCTGTGGGGGCCTCTGTGTCTGTCCTGGGGTCAGGTTGGTTCCTAGGAGCCATGAGGCGCTGAGCGGGGACAGCACACGCCCTGAGGCTGGTCCTGGCTGCCAGGCACCACACACACCTTGATGTTCTCCTTGGTGATGCGCGGCCAGGCCACTTTCTCCTTCCACTTCCTCATAAAGCACGTGATGGAGCGGTCAGAGCGCTTCTCCCGTGAGTCCTGCCAAGAGATCAGGGGTGCCTCAGTGTCTGCCAGGTTCTTCTCTGCACAGGGTTAAAGCTCAGCCCCACGCAGGCTGTGAGGGACACAGAACCACAGAGACAGGTTGCTTCTGGCTCAAGGCAGCACTGTATCAGCCCCAGGGTGGGGGCTCTCAGGCTCACCCCACTGAAGTTCTCAGGATGGACAGCATTCAATGCTAAGCAGTGTTGCTCAAGACTGCACAGATTCGCTCTGCCTCTGAACCTGACAGAGGCTGTTGAAGAACAGTTTGTTGGCAGAAAACCTCACCTTGGAGTTGACCCTGGCGTACAGGTTGATCTCGTTGTAGAACTCCACACCATCTGCATTTTTGCAACTGCCAAAACATCGTAACAACCTGGCTTATGAGAGAGCTGAGGCCACGCGTGCTCTCCTCTCACAGAGTCCTCCCTGCCCTCTGAACCCCCCCCGGAGCAGGGCCGTGTCTGTCCGCAGCTCACCTGAACACCAGCCGCTGGTCCTCGATGTCGACCTTCACGTCCGTGCTGTCCTCGACACAGAACTCCAGGTACACGTACCGCGGGCGGTCGTACCACAGCGTCTTTGCAGGTTGCCTTGGGGAAAAGCAGACCACTGGCTATCACCAGCGGGCATTTCCCCGGTGCCCAGCAGTGCTCAGCAGGACCCGCACGGGGGGCAGGGGCGAGGGAGGGGCCCCGGACACGGGCTCTGCCCGGGCCGAGCCGCGGGACTGGCA
>VWZT01014302.1:166908-181355 GCA_013397055.1 Pachycephala philippinensis | reverse complement strand
CCTGTCCCAGCATCCCCAGCCCCACTCTTCCCTGCCTCACCATCGCCAGCCCCACTCTTCCCTGTCCCAGCATCGCCAGCCCCACTCTTCCCTGTCCCAGCATCCCCAGCCCCACTCTTCCCTGCCTCACCATCGCCAGCCCCACTCTTCCCTGTCCCAGCATCCCCAGCCCCACTCTTCCCTGTCCCAGCATCCCCAGCCCCACTCTTCCCTGCCTCACCATCGCCAACCCCACTCTTCCCTGTCCCAGCATCGCCAGCCCCACTCTTCCCTGTCCCAGCATCCCCAGCCCCACTCTTCCCTGCCTCACCATCGCCAGCCCCACTCTTCCCTGTCCCAGCATCGCCAGCCCCACTCTTCCCTGTCCCAGCATCCCCAGCCCCACCATCCCTTGTCCCACCATCCTCAACCCCACCATCCCCCGTCCCGCTGTCCGCTGCCCTGCTGCTCCCTTTCCCATTATTCTCTGTCCTGCTGTCCCCAGCCCCACAGTCCCCTGTCCCACTGTTCCCGACCCCACCGCCCCACTGCTGCCCCTTCGCTGGGCTGACAAAGGTCCGGGTGGCTTTTCCCACCAGTGGCCCAGAGGATCCTGAAGGTGAAAAACCACGTGCTGACAATCGGAAGGACACTGTACCCACTGGAGGTGACCCCGCATGCTGCAGAGCTGAGCCCCGATGAGGTACTGAGGGGCCATGGCAGCCCCAGCTGCTCCCACACAGGCTCTGTGCCTGGCAGACAGCTCAGGAAGGGAGACCTCGCTCTCTCCTTTCATCTTAATTACACTTAAATCCATTTTCATTCATATTCAAATGAAGAATTTTTTTCTGTGCTAATAGCACAGGGACAGCCAGGCAGGCTGTGCGCTCAGTCATCTGGCATTTGTGCCTGTCAAATGAAGGATAGTCAGGCACTTTTCCCCAGTCCATCTGGTGCCACATGGGGGATCCTGTTAATGCCTCTGCCATGGCATCGGCTGGACGTACAGTGTATTGTTCCTCTCTCCTTCTCAGGAAAGCTTAGGGTACAGACATGCTGCTGTCTAGGGAGCACTGGAGAGTTCTTGCCTCTTCCTCCAGTCTCAAGAGACCGTGGCAGTAGCCATGTCTCATGTTTTCATGTCTGAGCCCCAAAAACAAGGGCATGGGAATTAGCCTGGCCTTGCAGACCTTTTTGCAAGCCTGTGGTGCCAAAACTGCTTGAAGATCTGGAGCTGAAGCTGTGCAAGGGCGAAAGAGCATCTGCATTTCAGATGCAGAAATAATAGTGGATTTCTTGGGTTTGGGCTTTTTGGAGAGCTCCCAGTGTGTAGAAATGTGGCCCTATCTCTGTGCAATTTGCCCCTTTGATTCCTTGTTTGCAGAAAGCTTTTGACAAGAGCACAAGGTCAAGGAGTTGCTTAGTCTGGGTCTTTTGGTCCTGTCTGTGTCAGGGTCCATCTCTCTTGAAAGTAGGATGCTGAGGGAGAGAGGTGGAAGACTGTGCCCTCTCTTCTGTCATAGTAATGCAGGAGCCAGGTGCAATTGCTTTCTGTGCCTTTGGAAGGGGTTGGTTTTGGTCCTTGCTCTCACTCCCTTGCTATCTACTTGCAGATCTTCCTGTGTGTGTGCATGACAGTTGACTATGGCAAGCTTCCCACGGGCAAAACCCTCCTGAGGGACTTGCAGAAAGGCTACAGCAACGTACAGTTCAGCTTCAACTCAAAGAATATGCACTGCATAGTCCAGGGACCATTCACTGAGCTGCAGACCTTCAGCAGAGACCTGCTAGGCAGCCTGAAACTCAGGAGCCAAGCCATGGGCAAGATCCTCCTGCCAGCTTCCAGCCATGGGGCCAAAGAGATGGGAATCCGTGATCACCAGCAAGTGCCTGACTCCCCTGAGCCAGCACAACAGACAGCAAAGCTGCCAAATTGGGACCAAGTGCATGAAATGGCAGCTGAAGTCCCATCACCTCAGAGCTCAGTGGGTGGGGAAGCCGTGGAACTTTTGGGGAAGCTGGAGGACTTTTCCCTAGCAATGGACTCGGACATTTACTTGTACATGCAGAGGTTCTGTGCTGCTGAGTACCAAGGTGTGCTGCACCAATATCACGTGGATGTGGTGGATGTTAGTGGCGATGGCATTGCTGTATTGTATCTGCAGCCATCTGGAGGTCTGCCTGGGGACATGGAGGCCTTGCGACAGGCCCAGCTGGCCCTGCAGCAGCTCTACCAGCAGCTGGAGGTGAGCCTGCGCAAGGAGAGGATTGCTAAGGAAGGGCTGGGAATGGACAGCCAGGCACTCAGGGCTCTGACACACGAGCTGCAGCAGCTCTATCCCCGGTTGCTCTGCCATGAGGACGTGAAGCAGCTTTATCTTGTTGGAAACCTTGTTGATGTGTCCCAGGCCAAGCAGTACGTTCAGGATTCTGTCACCAGGAGAGGTACTGCGCACACGGTTGACACACTGAGTGGCTCCCAGCCCTCACACCCTGCACCCTCAGGCACCACAGAGGCTGCACTACACCTGGCCAAAGTGCCTGTGGATACTTCAGCCACAAGACTTAGCCCAGGCAGGCCAGAGCTGAAAGGTGAGTTCAAGCTAGCTGCCAACTTCAATGCCCTGAAAGCTGACAGGTCTCAGGCTGGCCAGGGCCTCTTGCTGAATCAGGACTCTCCACCGGTGGGACAGGTGCAGCTGTCTGGGAAACATTCATCAGAGATAGATGCTCCTGGTCTGAGTGACCCAAGAGCACTAACCCAGCAGTATCGGCCTCCCACCCCTATGCCTGATAAGGTTCTGGGGTCAGCAGCAGAGCCTCAACAGAACAACCCCACAGAAAGGGACCATGTGGAAGGAGGTGCCAGACTTACAGGACAAAAGGTGCTGTTGCCCTTTGTGGGCAAAGAAAACAGAACTTTTCAGCAGCCTGAGGACTCTAAAGGCTCAGGTCCTGTTGGGCACTACTCCCTCGCTGGCACCTCCAGCACCTGTGATGTGACATGGACCCCTTCTGCTTTAGACTCCAAACCCTCTGCATCCAGGCCCCTGCTGCGACGGTCCAACAGCTTCTCCCTACTAAAGCCAAAGGAAAGCAACAACTCTGGAGACAGCAGCAGCAGCAGGGTGAGTGAGGAGATGAGCCTGGACTCTCTGCAGTGGTTTTACCTGAAAGATGTCTGCCATGCTGCTGTTGATGAGCTGTGCAGGGCTGGAGGGGTGCACATGTCGGAGCGCCACACTGGGGACTGCACAGTGCTGACGCTGCAGGCAGCAGACAAGAGAAGGCTGCTCCAGGCTAAATGGAAGGTGGAAGATCTTGTGCAGAAGTGCCCTGACTTGGTGTGTCAGAGTCTGAGCTACTCAGAGCTCGCTGTAGATGGTCCAGACGACAGTGCCCTGAGTGAGCTGTGCAGCCTCTTGCGAGGAAAATCCTTCCAGGTTGGACTCTGCAAAGACAAGGACAAGCTATATCTTGCCTGCCCCAAGGAGATGGTGCCAGGAGTGACTGAGGCCTTCCACATGTTTTCTTCCAGGAGGCTCTGTGCCATGAAGTCTTCATCCATATCTTCTGGACCAGAGAGTACAGTGAAATCAAGTGTCATCCAGCCAAGCCGAAGCCAAGACCCAGTGCTGGATGCAGCCCTTCCTGGCAGCCTGAATTCCCTACAGCACCTGAACATCAGCAGTAAAGTAGACTCTACAGCTGTGCTCAGGGCTTCCTGGCTGCCAGAGGCTGAGGAAAAGAGGTTTCCCAGTCCTTGGAGGTTCCAGCAGGCTTGGGGACAGGAGGAGGCCAGGGTCCATATTGATTCTGGGGCTGGGAGAGGAGGAAGCAGCCTTCTGAGCCTTGGTGCAGGGGATAAGCCAAGTCCTTCTGGCCTGAGGGAGACCCAGGAACAGCGGAAGACAAAACTGTCTCTGGGGGAGCCTGACACCACCCGGCTGAAACAAGTCTTGCCAGACAGATTCCAGTTTGCAAGAGACAAGAGCAGAGGAGGCCACAATGAAGCAGTGGGACAGCAGCACTGTCCAGTCCCTGCAGCTGACGGAGCTCCTCACTCGCTGCCCACCTGGCTATCCAGGGCCACGGCTGCTGAGCCACCACCAGCTGTGGCCCAACAGGAACCTGCAGCAGAGCCCAGGGATCAGGGAATGGCCCAGCTGCCAAAGGGCAGGAGCAATGAGCAGGAGGAGCCTGACCTCCCATCACAGCAGAGAGAAGACCCCAGCCTCGGACAGGAAAGCAGCACAATCCCTCTGGGCCAGTGTGATGCTTGCCAGGGCTCAGGTGTGACCTGCCAGGGCCCCTGCGGTCACGCCTTGTGCAGGACATGTTTTGCAGCAGACAGTACACAGCCAGCTTGCTGCAGATCCTCCTCAGCTGGCACAAGCTGCAAGGTCTTGGGGTCACTCAAGATCTCCTCCCTGTCTCAGAGCCTGCCTGGATACTTTCGAGACCCAACACTTCAGCTTGCTTACAGCATCCCTGATGGCGTGCAGGGGGTAGGTACCCAGAGCAAGGATTCCCCATCCCACTGCAGCCCACACAGGGGGATCTCTCAGGGTGGTTGGGGGGAAAGAGCAGCCACAGCTCCCTGCCCCACATGCAAAGTAGCAGAGTTTTTGACCTATGAAGGGCAAAAAGCTCCAGGTTTTGGAGCAGCTTGCTGCTTGTCAAGAACACGTGTGACCTCTGGTTTTAGTTGACAGTGACTATCAGCCCCTGGGGCCCATGGTCATCAGTGTAGGTTTCAAGCTAGACAAAACCCTAGAAATCCCCTCAGAGGCACAGCACTCCATCCACTGTTTAAAATGTCTTATTCCTGTTCTAAGGTTGGGGACCCTCGCCCAGGACAGCCTTACAAAGGGGGGAATTTTTGTGCCTTCCTGCCTGACAACAAGGAAGGGCTGAAGACAGCAAAGCTGCTGAAGAAAGCATTTGAACGTGGGCTGACATTCCAGATCAAGTCCTGCAATGGAGAGGAAGCAGTAACATGGGGCCTTATCCCCCACAAAACCTCCTGGGATGGAGGCAAAGCCAGGTATGGCCCAGCTCATCCTAAGTTTCTGGGTATGGTTGTGGGTTTTTTAGCAATTGGAGGAGGAGAACCATGGGCTCCAGCTCAACAAATCCTGGCAGGGGTGGCTCTTCCACCCTCCCACAGCAGCAGAGTTGCTGCCTCCCTTTGCTTCAGCTTGCAGGGCAGCTATGGCGTGGCAGACCAGCCCTGGCACCCTCCAGCTGGATCAAAAGCCCTTGCCCATCCCACAACCACAAGTGGTGTGGAAACCTGTAAGCTCCCCCTGGACAAGAATTCTGGGCCCTGTTCACTTACAGCCCTTCCCATGACCCGGGCCTGCAGGCAGCAGGACATCCCCAGGAACAGGAGTTCCACTCTCAGCCCCTGCTGAAAGGTTGGGGCAAAAATAAAGGGCTGCTTCCCACTGTGGTTTTGGCACCTCAGCAGGATTTACAGTGCTCCCCTCTCTGCCCCACAGGAATGGCTACCCCGATGCCCAGTATCTCCGGGAGGTCGGCGCAGTTCTGAATAAACTGGGCCTTGTGTGATTCTCCCACAGCCACAGCCTGTGCCTTCCCTTTGCCTTCCTTTCCTGCTGAGAAAACTGCAGCTTAACAGAGACAGCTCAGGAAAAAGCAGGTGTTTGTCCAAGAAGCTCCTGCGTTCCCCAGATGTAGCCAGAAATCTGCACCTTAGCAAACAGCAGCACCTCCATCCCTGCCCCATGCAGGCCTCAGCATGGAGCAGTGCTTCCCAGAAACTCCAGCTCCTCTTGGATGCGTGTCCTGCCAGCCAGTTACAGAGCTTATTTCAGCTGACTGCAGGCTGAGCCTTGTGTGGCTTTCAGCAGCACGACACAAAGCCAGGCAGGAGTCTGCACCTAGTCCAGCCCCAGGTTCTGGAAGTCTCTTCCACCTCCTGTCACTACAGGCAGGTTCCAGCTCAGCTGCTGCCAGAGCCCATGCCAGAGATGGACTGTCATTAGTGTCAGCTCTTCACAGTGACAGCTCAGGCCTCAGCAGACAGCCCCACCACGCTCCAGCCCCTCCCCAGCACCTGCTCTGAGGCCGGCAGGTGACTGGTGCTCTCTTGAGGAGAACATTAGCAGCTTTCAGCACCCACAGCAGCTGCCTCCCAGGGACAGTCTATGCTGACAAATAAACAGGATTTATTCTCATGTTTGGTAGTGGCTGTTCATGCCTTGTCTTACCTTCAGCCCAGGCACCCACTTCAGTCCCAGCTGGCTACTGAGACACAAAGCACAGAGCCCAGCTAAAGGCTTCACAAACAAAAATCACCATGGCTGCCCTCCAGGAAGAGTGTCAGAACAACACTCAAGCCAACAATTAGCAGTTGTCCCTGAAAGCAGAGGCATCTCCTTTTGCTGGGAGTGTTACACTTTGTCAGTTAAACCTGCCCTGAGCTGTGGGCAGAGGAATCATGACAACAGAAACCTGAGCAGCGTACTGTGGAAGGTTTTGTTATGCTTTTAATTAACATTTGAAACACATAAGGCATATGGTAACATTTGACAGAGGAGCAGTACACATTGTAGTCATGTAAACAGCAGTGGCACTGTTTTTTTCTGTCCAACTTGGTTACACGCACAAAGCAAAATATATTTTTTAAACAAAAGATTTGCTATCTGTCTGTAGGATGAGCATCACTCGTATCACATATCTGCAAGTCAACACAATTCAGACAGCACAATTCAGACAGACCAGACCATATGCTGTAAGAGGCTCACTCAGAGTCTAACACGTTTCACATCATGCTCATGTACTACTTGCCAATAACACTTTGCCATCACGAGGGCTCAGCACACCAGAGACTTCAGGCAACCAGAGTGGTTTAACACCTATGACAGCAGCTATCAGCAGGCCAGGATCCTGCACCAGCTGAAGCCTGACACACACAGTGCTTCTTACTTCTCCCTGGCCAATCAATTCTAGTTTAATACAGGTGTCTAAAACAAAACCTAGAGCTGAACTCCTTCCCAGAGCACTTGGCAGGGGCCACCTCTGCTCCCCTCCCCTCCTGCAGTCAGCTTGCAACACAAGTGAGCTTCAGAGAAACCAAAGAGTCAAAAATGTGGCAACCACTGCCTGGTGATAGCAAAGGAGTTGCACTTTGTCCAAGACCAGCAGCACCAGGCTGGGAGGCCACTACAGCAATGACAGGAGAGGCACTCACACTGAGCCCCCTGCAGCAGGCAGGGCCATGGATGCCTCCTCTGCTCATCAACTCCTGACCCTTCCACTTGGACTCCTCATGGCACAACCTTTGAGTCAGACAATCAGTAAAATAAACATTAAATTGCACTTCTGGAATGGCACACATGATTAAGTACAGGAATCTCCCAGTTCCTCAGTAGCACAACTTTGCCCTAAACAAGCAACATTGAATGGAATGATTTTTATCCTAGGGTTTCATTTTGGTTTTTTTGCTTTGGTCCTTAGTATACAAACCGGCTGGTTAACTCGATTAAGACACGTGAAATTGTTTTACGTAGGTTCTACACTTACTGGCCCATAAGTAAGAAAAGTAAAAAACCAAAACACAACCAACCACACCCACCTAAAGCAGAGCATTGAGCAGGGGCGGAGGATTGCAAGGTTACATTTAATCCTGGTCTTCCTGTAGAAAACACTGTTGCTACCAAGAGACACAAAATAGCCAGTGCTGAACTCGAACGGGCAGTAACTGCTTGGCATTCCTGCCTTGATAAGGGCTTCAGGAATTTCTAGTTAGAAGACATGTGAGCAGCTACCCCAAGAGAGCCAGGAGCTGGGATTGTTTCCAGAGAGCCAAGGCTGGAGCAGCTGATAAAGCCTCACTCAAGGCTCACTCTGGAGCCAAACAGCTGCCCTGGGGGAGACAAGGGCCTTACAACAGGTCTTACAGACTGGGGAGTACAGAACCACCAGGGGAGCCCTGGAAAGGCTGGAACACCCGGGGAGAGAACAGCTAATTCACAGAAAGTCCAACAACACCACCAGTGTTCACAAAACAGAGCTAATAAGAGTCAAAACAGGGTTTTGGCAATACTTTGAAAGGCCAGAATGGAAAAGGCCCCAGTGACTTCCTAGTCATGTAGCAGAAGGCACCGAGACGCTGTTTCCCGTGGCGCACAGGAGGCAGCAGGTCAGAGGGGTCTGAGGGGGCTCCCGGGCTGTGAGAGCCGTGCCACGCCGCCTGACCCAAGGCCACCCAGGTAAGGCACTGAGCACGAGCTTGGCTCAGAATGGAGCAGGGAGAGGATGTTACTATGAAACACACTGTAATATTTTTCCCTTTTACAATCGTGCAGAACCGGAACAGGCTGTGTGCCTTTTGAACATGCTGCCCTGTCATCAAGGTGAAGTCCAGTTTCTCAGAGGAACAGGTCCAGATTTTCCGTTTCAGCAATTTAGACAGTCCATCTGTTTTCACACCTGGTAAAGCAGCATTAGACACTGTTGGATTTAATTTAAATTAGCACAACAGGGCAGGTTGAAAGAAGCAGCAAGATTTTGGATTCAGAAAGGTAAAAAGTTGTGCTTGTGAGTTCCATCAGCCCACTTTTATGAAGTTCAAGAGATGAACTGACAAGGATCTCTGAGAGGGCTCCAGCACTCCTCTGAGGTTGTAGGGAACAGGGTTGTTGCAATATTTAAAGTTAGCCAGGGCAAGACCCCTGGAAGCTGTGCCTATGCATTTCTAAAGATCTCTGGACTGAGCCCAAGCACCTGAACCACAAGCTGCACTGACAGACAGGAGCCCCACTGGAGCAGGCTGAGGGAGAAGCCACACAGGAACCCCAGCCCTGCGTGATGTGGGCTCTCCTGGGTGGTGGTGGGGCTGCATGCCCGGCCCTGTGCCCAATGGGTACCTGCCCTCCTTGGGCCCTGGGCCCTCCCTGTGGGCTAGTTAAGCAGGATCCTTGTCTCAAGGTTTTGCTTCCGGAGCCCAAGTTCTTCCATGATGGGCAGCTCTTCTTGGTGCCCTTGGGTTTACCATTTCAAATCCAAAACGAAGCCCAAAAGCCCACACCTACAATCCATGACAAGTACGCACCAACAGCACCAGAGCTGCAAGCAGGGTCCAGTGGGAAGGACAGCATCACCCAGGACTCAGGGTGCTCACAGAGCTGGGCTTGGATCTCTACACAGTTCTGTTTCCAAATGCACAGAAGGAAAGAAGAGTAGAAGAGAAAAGTTCTGGTATAGGAGGAGCACCCCAGGAAGCTCCTAAACCCTCAGCACTGGAGCTCCAAGACACAGATTCAGGGGAAGAAGAGTCAAACCCTACTGCAGCAAGTGAGCTAGGACACGATGGAAAACTGCTCAGAATATGCAGGTTAAGAGGCTTGACATACAGCTGAGCTGTTTATCATCTAACTGCTACCCTGGCAACAGCTTTACCAACCAGTGTGCCCCAGGGAGAGACAGCCCAAGCTACTGGGCAGCCAGCCCACAGGACTGGCTCCTGAAACTTACTTCCCAAACTGCAACACCTCCTCAGTGCACTGGGCACTGCATGAAGCATTAACAGGGGATTATTTTGTTTCCATCTCAATGAAGTCCAATGCAATACTGCAGCCCTTGGAAATAAAAACATGAGGGTGAAGCCCTAACAATACCAACTTGGAGCCCAACATAATAAAGCACAGAGCCAACATCAATTGTTCCAGTCGTTTGAGACACAGTTGAGTCCTTATGGTCTCTAAGAATCAGACACTGCTCAGATCTCTCTATACAATTTGGAAATAGAAAATGGACAGGATCAGGTTACCTAATTGAAACTTTTCTTCTGTAGTCAGGCACAGGCCAGCCCAGCCTGTCAGGGTATTTACTGACTGCACAGAGAAGTGACTGCAAATGAAGTATGATATGCCATAAACTCCAAACTGCCAGGATGGCCAAGGCAAAGACAACATGAGCTGTTGCTATCTGACTGTGTTAGTGGCCTACAAAAAGCAGAGGGAATAGAGCCGGGTTAGTGTGAACAGAAGAGAAACCCCTGCTCAAAGTAAACTAGGCCAGCTGTGGTTTTCCTTTGGCTGTGGAGGAAACATCCTACACTTGGCCAACGCTCTGCTGAACAGGCTTCCCAAAGCTGACAGGGCAAACACTTCAGCAGGGCTCAGTTTCTGCAGAGATATTTGGCAGTTGTTGCAGTACATTGCGCCATGACTTTGCAGTGACAGGCTGTGCAGTTGTTAGTCACCAACTGCTTGGAAGCTTCAGCCTCACTGCCAGAGAAAAATAAGGTTAGTCTGGAAATTCAGTAGAGAAACAAGTGGTTAGAAAACAGCATGAAATAAACAGGCTTCAAAAGAGAGAGCAGGAGGCATATCTGGCAAAGGGTCAGTCACAACAAGAGCATGCAAACCTCATCTGAATGATAACCATGATGTTCTTGTACTGGTGAAAGATGGAAGATACTGATCTGTCCATTTCCAGGTCCCAAAGAGATCAGGGAGTTAAACCATGAATTCATAATCTGCATACATCTCTTCTCCTTAGTTCTCTGCTTTTTTAGATTCTTCCTTGGGTGCTTCAGGAACCAGGATGACTTTTCCAACATTCTTCTTTTCTTGCATCTGCCTCATAGCCTCTGCCACCTGGAAGCAAAAGGAGTCTGGTAAGATCCCCATCCACTGCAGAGTGTGTCCATGCCCTTCCTGGGCCCCTCAGTCCCCCCAGACCACTCTCAGGCATAGCTGGGAGAGCTTTCCTGGCAGTTCAAGCAAGGCCCAAGCATTCAGGTGCCTCTGCACAGTTTTGTTTTGGACAGACCTGGGCAACTCCCCCAGAAGGCCCAGAGGAAACTATCCTCAGGAACTCACACAGACCAACCTTAACACGCACAAGGATTCTCTGCTCACACAAATGTGGAAGTGCAGTGTGTGTCACCACAGCTTCCTCTCCAAAGGGAGCGGAGCTGCAGGAACTTGGCCACCTGCCAGGAGGACAGAGCCTCTAGTAGCTGCACAAAACAATATATGCATAGAATTTTATCATTATTTTTAAGTACCTGGGCCGGGCCTGGAATCAAAATTTTCCTTAAGCCTTTGCATCAGACTAGTTCTCAGCTATGAACACTGACTGATCATCACTAAGTTCTCTGCTGCCCTGCAGCAAGTCCTGCCCCAGCATAGGATTTCCAAGGGAAGAGCCTGACTCTGCATGGACACATCGATGCAATAACCCTGAGCAGAGCAGAGCTGCTGAAAAACCTCCAGCATCCTCATTCTGCTTCACTGCCTGGGCTCTTTTGCACTCTTGGGAGGGCAGCAACAACCTTCCCATCTGTCTGCTTAATTACAGGGTACAGAGTACTCAGGGCATACTCCAGTCTGATGAATAACCCAGCCCCTTCCTGGCTGCTACTGCCCATGGAGCACAGCTGAGCACCTGCCCTGCTCCACAGGGACTCTGTCTGGCACTGCCCAGCCCTGTGCATTGGAGCAGAATAGCCCAGCCACTTTACTCAGCCTTAATATTTTAAAAGGAATAAGGCAGTGAATGTCTGAGAACAGATGGCTATTAGACATTTTCAACAGTTCAGCCCCCATGAACAAGGAGCTCCCTCTGTACCACTGCCAGCCTGTATGTTAGCTCAGACTCACCTGATCAAAGGGCCATACAGAGTCTATTTTGGGCTTGATTTTGCCTTGACTGTACAAGTTAACTAGCTTGGCTACAACGCTTCTGATAAGCTCAACTTCTTCATCCATATATCCAAGATGGTAGCCACACACAGCCTTGTTCTGGTGTAGCAGCTGCAAGGCAGTGATGCTGAACTGGTTCCACCAGGTTTTAGCCATAGCCATGAGGTTCTTCTTCTGCCCAGTGAGCAGGTTTGCTACACCTGAAAAGAAGGCAAGCCACAGATAAGCTGGAACGCAGCACAAGAGGCAATGGGCATCCCATGGAACAGCTCAGACCACGCACAGGGGAACAGCCACTCAGCACAGTGAGGGACAGAGCTGAGAACTGGATCACAGCAGAACCTGCCCAGTTGACCCTCAATGGAAACAGGCACCTGCCTCAGCCTCAAGACACACAGAAATTGGATTATCAGCACTCATATGGCAAAAACGTAGAACGACTACTCTCTTTGGCCCTCCTAAGGCAGCAGCAGGGCACCAGATTGGAGGGCTGGCAGAGGTAAGAAAGGGTTACAAGTGACATCCAGGCAGGCTGGCAGGACAGCTTCCCCCTTCTCCTACAGCCCTGCTTCTTCAGGGGAATCACACGCTGCAGCAGCCGGGACAACCAAAGCAGCACACTGGTGCAAGTGTCTGGAATCCCACTGGGGGCTGTGTGAGGGCTTTGTCTATGGGACAAAATCACAGTGTTCCAGGGCTGGGGAATGGAGAGATAAGTATTCAGTAGCCTCAAACCTCATCTCCCACACATCCTCTAAAAGAAAAGCAAGGCTGTGCATTAACTCAGCCTAGACAAAGCAGCTATGCCAGTATTCCTCTGTGAGGACATTCCAGCTTCCCCTGCAGGCACCAGCTCTTACTCTAAGAGAAATTTCACCATGGGAGGGAAGAGCCTTGGAGCCTGTGAACACAGCTCTGGGGACAAGACACAAATCTCACTCCCCTCAATGTCTCACCAAGGCAAAGCATCCCGAAGACCTTAATGAAATAACAGAACTACAACACACAGTGCAGTGAGGAACAGCGATGGTCCCTGACAGCCAAGCACCCAGACACAGAGCATTCCTGTGTGGATCCCATTCCACCATCACACAGTCCCTGGGTTTGGGCTCCTTGCTCACACTCACCGTAAGTGATGAGTTTGCCCATCGGCTTCAACAGGTTAAACGCTTTGGACGTGTCAGATCCTCCCAGCGGGTCCAGGACAATGTCAACACCTGGAGAGGGGATTGGAAGTAAATAGAAGTTTCTTTGCAATTGAAAGAAATGCAAGACAGTTGCAGAAGTCCTCCATCATGTCATACCTTTGGGAGAGATTTTCCGGACCTCCTCTGCATAATCCATTGTTCGGTAGTCAATGGGGTGAGCAACTCCGCTCTCCTTGAGGGAATCGTGCTTGGAGGCAGATGCTGTGCCAAAAATGGTGACGTTTTCCACAGTCTTGCACAGCTGGATGGCAGCAGTTCCCACACCACCTGAAAATCAGCAGTGAGAAAGATTTAGAAGCAAACAGCCCCAGCAGTCACAAAAACCTCTGAATAGGTAAATTATCCCTGCCTGTACCAATCACACGGCACAGCAGCGCGGGAAATAGAGGCTCTGCCTGGTGAGGCTGATACCTGAGACACACTGGGAGAGACTGACCCCAGCTGCTGAGAAATGGGGTCAGCACGAAGCCTGCATCTCTGCTAGGTGACATTTTGTCAGCCCAGCCCCATTCTGATCGTTTCCTCACCCATGTCACTTCTTCAGAAGCTACATGGGGAAACCAAGAGTCTCAGCAAGAACCCTTTACCTGCAGCCATGTGGATGAGGACGCTCTGGTTGGGTCTCAGGTTTCCAAAGTCAAACAGAATCATGTAGGCAGTGATGTAGTTAACAAGAAGAGCAGCTGCTTCCTCGAAAGTCATCCCCTCAGGCATCGGGAAAGTCTGACTGGCAGGCACATTCACAACTTCTTGCCAGAGCCCTGACCTAGCCAGGACCATTACCTTATCTCCAACCTGAAATCAGAGGACAAGGTGGTTTGAAACAAGCCCCCAAGGCTAGCAGAAGCCATCAAACCCTTGCCCTTGGTATGTCAGAGCTAGTACATGCACACTGTTCTCTGTGCAGAGGTCTGCAGCACCCCTGGACTCCGGCAGGAGACCACAGCCTGCTCCCTCCTCATCGGGAGACTGTAGCACAGCACCTCTCACCACCGACCTGGGCACACGCCAGCAACCTCAGAGAGACCGCAGGCACTCCAGGCTCTGGCGTTGTGGTGGTACCCAAACCCAAACTGTGGTTGCCCAAACCAACCACTGGATCTATGCTGGATCCCCAACAAGACAAGAGGGATGAGGATCATGTCCTGCCCTCCTTGCTCAAGCTGAGAGCAGAAGTCTAAACACCGAAGAATATTACTGCTGCTCCTTGAAAGGATCATCCTGCCAAGAGGCAGGAGCCTTTGGGAAAGGTTTAGTAGCATATATCATGGAAAATGCGTGTCCAACCTTAGGAAAACCTCCTGAATCTAAGGCACACGGCGGTCCCCAGCTCCTCCCCGCGGCTCCGGCCCCTCGGGCGGCAGCGCTCCCGTCGCAGCAGGGCCGCCCCGGGGATTCCTGCCCGCCCTGCCCCTTTGTCCAGGGCCTTTGTCCGCCGCCCGGTCGCCGCCGAAGCCTCCGCGGGTGGGATCGGGCGGGCCCCTGGCGGGGGCTCAGCGCTGCCGGGGCCGCCCCGACGGGGAGTCCCGGTCCCGGTCCGGCCACCAGCGCGCCGGCGGAGCGGCCGGGGCTGCGGGCA
>VWZT01014302.1:84989-158619 GCA_013397055.1 Pachycephala philippinensis | reverse complement strand
GAGCCTCCCGGCTGGCCCCGGGCAGCGCCGGTGCCGCCGCGCCGGGCGGGCGCTCCCTTGTCCCGCAGCCGCCGCGGCTCCGCGCAGCCTCTCGGTGCTGCACCGATGTGTAGGGAGACAGCGAGCAGCGAGGGAACCGGCCCCGGCTGCGAGGGAACCGGCCCCGGCTGCGAGGGAACCGGCCCCGGCTGCGAGGGAGGCCGGAGGGGAAAGGGGAGGAGGGAGAGTGCTGCTGGAGGAGGGAGCCCTCACCTCGGGAGGGATGCCCTGGCCTGCCATTGCCCGCTGGCACTGAGCCTCTGGGGTTCTCCGGCGTCTTTTTGGCTTGGTTTGGTTTTGCCTCTTTGTGTCCTCAGTTGTGGTTCTGCGGGAAGCCTCAGGCACAGCTGTCCCAGCCCACCAAGACCCGTCCCAAACTTTGTGCTGTCAGTGGAGGCACGAGTTGCAAGTGAAGTGTTTGATGCAGAGCTAATGGCAATATTGGCATCCCACAAAGTTCACATGCACTTTCTAATTTACCTTTGGGTTCCTTTGTACAGGCAGTGCGGCTGAATGCTGTGCTCTGCTGATGAATATACATCATGTGCTTGCTGATGCTCTTTCCCCATATTCTCATAATTTCTGGAATCCTGATGACAAATTAAGTCCTCTCAGTGTCCAAGAGCAGTAGTGAATTAAAACATGACCTAGGACTTTCTTTTGCTGTTGTTCATTCAGATTCCTTGCTGTAATTTTGCATTCATCAAATGACAGCTATAGGATCAGCATAGCTCTGCCTAGAGTATTGGCTTCACTGAGTCTTGGACTAGCTCAAACATGTAAAATATGTCTGAGTCTTCTTCAGGAGCTTCCTGACCCGGGAGACCTTGCTTTTGCTGATTTTTATTCCCTGAGACAAAAAGGTAATTAGATTAACTTTGCTCACAAGCTGTGTGCTGTGATGTGAGCCACAAGGACACCAGCTCCTGGGGCAGCTGCTGGGGCTGGAGCTGGAGCTGTGGATGAAGTGTTGGCTCTCGGCATTTGGCCAGGAGCTGTGCCTGAAGCACAGAGTGGTGGTTATGACATGGAAGCTGTTATATGGTGGCTGGTGCTGGGCTGACGTGTGTTTGAAGCCTCTCAGATGTGGCCACAGTGGAACTACCCTGGCTGACCCGGGGCCTTTGCTGCAGAGGGCTCCTTGAAGCTGCTCAGGGTGTACCAGGACTGAGGGGTGGTTGACCTCACGTGTGTACCCACATGGCTGGGGGAGGTTCCAGACCATGGCCTTCTGCAACCCTTGGAGGGAATGGGGTGGGTTATCTTTGCTAGGCACTGAATGGCTTTGCTCTTGAGTATCTGTACTTGATACAAAATACTTCATCTTTGAAGGGTGTGGAAGCACATTTGAAGCATTGTCTGCTTTTTAGGAATTCTCCAGAATGATTTGCTTTGGTCTTACAAATGTTTAAAGAAAAGGACATGATAAAAAGTCCTTAAAGTATGTATCTGATACCTGCATCTGATGCTGTCACACATTCATTTTTCCTCTTGTGACAAAAGATGTTTTTCCAATATTTATCTCTACAGCCAAAAGGAAATGGGCTTTGATTCTTTCTCTCTTCTTCTATGAGAAATGTCAGACCTTTTTAACAGCTTTGCTGTAGATAGAGTTCATCAGGTAGTTTTCCAGATAAATTCCCTTTGATTCCCTTTGAACAGGAGCTAGTTCTTAATAAACAATCCTTCAAAGCACTATATAGCAATTTTCCCTAGTAATCAAACTGAAATTTTTAGCTGTAGAGTGCAAACTGCTGTTGAGTTTCCGCTACCCTTCAGAGGCCCTTGTAAATGGGAGCTTTGGCAAAGGAAGTTTTGCGCAATAGTGAGTTGTACCAGCTGAGCTGAAGGGATCAGGAATTCCCCTGGAGAATGACAGGGACTGGTGGGCACTTCCCCTTCGCTCTGTGCTACCTACTCTCTCTTTTAAGCTGCTTTTCGTTTAGGGGTTTATTGTTCATGATAAATTCCATCCCAGCAAGAGTGAAAAGGGAGGTGTTGAGGAAGGGCAACCCTGACACGGGGAGAGGAACACTTTTGGTTTTAAATGCTCTCCATCTCTTAGATAAGTAATTGGAACTGAAATTCCCCCAGAAATCAGCAGAGACCTGGAGAGATGAGCTGGATATTGGTTTTTACTTTATTAATTCCCCTTGCCCCATGCTTAGTTGAGGTAGCAGCTGGAGACTCTGGAAGCTGCACAGAGCGAGCTGAGCATCACTCAGCAGTGGGTGGTGGGGAAAGTGCAGTTTGGCCTGGAAAACTCCCTTTATGATGGCTGAGTGTGGCTGCAGGATACCTGGCCACTCAGCCATCCCTCTGGTAAGCCCTGTACAGCCCAGGGTGTTGTCTGCTCCCTGTGTCCTCTCATCCTGGCTGATTGTAGTGTGTTGGAAAATGCAGCCTTTTGGGCTGAACTGACCCCTCCTGCTAAGTGGCAAACACAGGCTGTGACATTGGCAGCTGGCAGGAACTCTCATTAGAGGAATATTGACATAGAGTGGACAGAAATGATGGAGAACTGAATGGCTCCCAAATTGCATTGGGACCTCTGATTTTCTTTAAATGTCTTTTAACTCTTTGTCTATTGAGAAGGTTTTCTGGGTCTGGAGGGTGACTCTGGAGAGTTTCCAGCACTGAGAATCCTTCACAAGGATGGAACCTGTGGGGCTCCAACAGGGCAAATGCTGGGACTCTGCACTGTCTCAAATGTGCCTTAGATCTAGGAAGGTACCAGGGAGAAAATCCCCTTGTCCAACATCTGCAGGTGTTCGTTGTGTTTCATGTTTGTTTCTATTTGTGTCCCAGCTCAGAACAGACCATGGGAATAAAATTGCTTCAGGTGCCATTTCACAGCATGTCAGGAATGTCCCATCCCTCCTGTAATCTGGGAAGCCTGTGCTACCTGCTGTTTGCTAAAGCCTCCATTAAAAAGCAGTGTGACATCCGTGTCTGTGAGGGAAGGGGTGCAGAGCCTGCCGACTGGACGGGGTAGATATGGTTCCAGCTCCAGGGAGTGGCCATGCCCTGGCACCTCTGCCCATGAGCCTTATGAGGACACGGTGCTTTGCTGCTCTTCTTGCTCCTGTTCTGGCAAATTCCTTTGGCTGCCTGTTGGCTGAACATGCTCAGCCCAGAAACAACTCCTCTGCACAGTGCTGGTATCTTGTGGTGGGGGAAACTCCTGTTCAGTCGGATGTCTGATGGCTTGGGAGTGCTGTTCCCAAAGGGCTGGGTGCCTCCCAGAGCCGGAGTGCCTGTGCCCCGGACCCATCAGGAAGAGCTTTGTTCCTTGCGGCAGGTGGAGGAGGGTGGATGGCTTGTGATCATTAGCGATGCTCTGCAAGGAGTGGGCGAGTTTCATTTGAGTGCGTCAGGTCTGGGAGGGAGCACTGCTACCCCTAGGCATGCACGGGCAGGGAGGTTTCCCTCAGCAATGCAACGCTGCTTTCCCCGTGGGATCAGAGAGTGTCCGTGGGTCTGCCCAGCTCCAGGAGGCCTCGCGGTTGAAGCGGAGCCACTGCGGTGCTCAGCAGAGAGAGCCTTGACCTGCTTCCCAGGGACCAGGGCTGACCTGCTTCCCAGGGACCTGTGCTTGGAGCATTTCCCACCGTGACTCTGGCACTGCCAGTGAACCCGCTGCCCACGCTGGACTGGCCCAACGCCCTGCCTGTTCTGCAGAGCTTCCCTGGCTCTGGGTGCAAGCAAGGGGACGGAGGAGCTCAAGCCACGCTGCTGCCCAGTGCAGGGTGCTGCAGCACTGATGCTGGCAGGTCTGAGGCTTTACCCTGTACCTAGGTGGACTTTTTGTCCTGTTTTCAGTAACAATGGCGAGGAACCTACCCTGTGCCTTGCAGCCTGGACTCAGTTCTTTGCTTTTGGTTCACCCCCCCATGCTGGGAGGCTCTGCTGCCTGCTGTGCCCGTGGTCTCAAAGTGCAGGTAGGCAGAGCAGTGAGTGACCTGAGCCATTGAGCTGCTCGATGCATCTTTTGCTGATGCAGATCCAGCTGCAGAGTAGAGCAGCCTGCTTCTGGCAGGGACATCTTTGCCAGTGCTCAGTGGGAGAGCCAGCCTGGCATTGTGCCTTGCACAAGGTCATTGTTGCCTTGGAAAGCTGCTGGAGGGGACTCTCCTTTGTGGACCATCAGGATGCAGCGTGGTGGAGAGTCGCAGTGTCTGCTCCAACCTGCAGTGCTGCAAAGGTCAGTGCTCACAGGTTCAGCAGTGCCCTGCTCAGCTCACAGCAGAGGAGCTGTGTGGCTGCCAGCCCTCCACAGCCGCTGTCTCTTCAGCAGATGTGCTTTCAAGACAAGAATAACACTGTGAATTGCAAATCCCCCTCCGCCTTCCTCTTTGCCTGTACTCAGCAAACAGTCTGCCTTGGAATGGCCTGTGTGGGAACCCACAGGCTGTGATAACAGATCCTTCTTTTAAGGGAACTACTGAGGAATGTTGATGAGATTAGAGAGCTGAAAGGGGCTGGGTTTAGCAATGGCATCTCCATGGATGCTGTGACTGTCTGTGCCTGGATTCCCAGTGTGCAGCTCCAGGATTGCCATGGCTGCCTCTTCCAAAGTGTAAGAACAAGTTCTGTCTCAGAAAGAGTTCAATGCTACTTGCACTCTGAGGCAGAGAGAAAACGTGGAGCTGCCCTTTCCCTACCGAAAGAGCTCCTCCCATGCTTCCTGTTGAGATTGAGAGCCCAAAACCAGCATGCTTGTGTTGTGCCTCAGCACAAATACGTAGTTAATCCTAAAAATACGTGCAGCTGGGTCACATTCTCATGCAGGTCAGTAACCAGTCAGACAGAACTTTAAAGGGTTGCCGCAGAAATGCTGATACTGAAGTGGGTGGAGGATGGACCTTGAGAAGACATGACAGGGCAGGACAGTGCCCAGGAGGATCATCTCTCCTTGGCTGTGCACAGTGTGGGGGGCATGCTGCGATGCTGTGTGGCTCAGGGAGGGAGGTTGCTTCTCCATCAAGGGCAGCATGCCCTGTGGCATCATCCATCCTTTATCCCCTACAGATCTGAGAGGCTCAGCCTCTGTGGGGCCATGGGATGTCCTGGGAGTTATGGGGGTGCTGAGGAAAGTTGCCTTTAGTGACAAGCAGCTGACCCTGCTGGCTGCTGTGATCTTGTGGAGAAGGAAGGGCGTTCTGTGGAGTGGGTTTGTTCCCAGCTCAGGTGCAGACCCCTTTCCCACAGCCCGAAGGTGATCTGCTCTCTCCTGTGCTCTGCTCCCCCTGCTCCTTTTGCCCCAGATTCTGAAGATAAAATCTCCACTCCATTAAACTTTGCAAGTGTACAGGCCCAGCCTTCCCTGTGGGAAGAGACCTTATCTGGCAGCCAAGTGGTTGGGGAGGGATCTCATGCTTGTGAACAGTAAACCTGAAATGTGCAGCATTGCATCAAGATAATTGTGTTCACTCAGCCCTGGGACGTGTTCCCCAAGGGCAGAACGTGTGCTGCCTGTGCTGCAGGAAGCTGTTGCCACTCTTAGTCCTTGTTGTACCCTATAGAAAGCACGATAGGCAGGTTGTGGCAATGCCAGCTGTCCTTGTGACATGGCAAGAGTGCCAGGAAGGGACTGCTGACCCCCATTTGTCTTCCTGGTCAGCTGCTGCAGGTGTGATTGTGAAAAGGCTGGGTGAGCTCCTCGTCTGCATCCACAGACCCAGGCCTCCCACGCCAGACACGCTGTGATGCTCCCCAGGAGCCAGCAGGGACTTCTACAAGGAGCTTACAGGGGCTCCTCACAGTTGTTGGAGGGAGGTTTGCATCTGAGCAAGCTTCTCTGGACCACTGGTAGCTGCATTTGTGAGGCAGGACGCAGGACTGGGGTGAGGTAACAGCACTCTGTGCCTGCCTGAGCTGGGGATTCCTCCACCGGTAAATCCAGCAGAACAGCCTCCTCCTGAGGGGCAGGCTTCCAGTAATGAGATCTGGAGAGGGCCCAGAAATGCCACCTCAGCCTACACAAATACCATTCCCTTCATCCTGAAGGTATGCCAGCTGGGCTCTTTAGTAATTCACTAATTTTTATACGTGCATTGTAAGAATTAGGAGCCGAGGTTAATTGTCCAAGCTGATGAGCTGTTTTTTCAGTTGTGCACTTCCCAGAAGAGTATTTATTCTATGTCACGGAGCAGTTTTCTCCTTTCCTGTACTTCAGGGGTTTGCAGTGATGTTGCACAAGCAAGACAAATGTCAAAGTGCAGCCGGGACAGAAGGTTGTAGAAGTCCTGTTGTTGTTGACTTGGTCCTTTGGCAGCTTTGTCCTCTTACCCAGAGCTTGGCTGGGCCGTGGGTGGGATCTGTCTGGCAGAGTGGACATCCTCTGTCATCTCTAAAGGCTGGTGCTCATCTGGCACCACGGTATGGGGAGGTGACCCAAAACTCTTTGGTTTGTCAGTGCAGCCCTCCAGAAAGCTGGGATGAATTTCTGTTTCATTCCACGATGGCTGTTCTTGGCAGCCCCTGCAGAAAGCAGCATGTGCCTCAGCATTGTAAACTCTTTGGGGAGAGTTTACAGTGAGCCCCCCAAGACAAGTGTGCTGCTGAGAAGTGTAGGTCTTGGCAGTGCTCATCTCTGTTTCAAGCCAGAGCAGGGCTATGCGAGCCCCTTGCAGAGCAGATCATGGCTCTGCAAGCACACTGGCTTTCCTGGTTTGTAATGCCCTATTGTTGGATGGAGGGTGCCTATGTGAGGAAGCTCATTATCTCTAGAACAGCTAATGAGGAACAAATGAAGATTAGAATAATGTTGGTATAGATTAAACAGCATATTTCCATCCCCTGCCCAAGAGTGGCATCTCTGAGCTGCGATGCTCCAGGATCTACCAGCCAAGGGGAAAGAGGAGCTACTCATGCACATATCCACCCCTGTGTGAATTTTATTTTTAAGCTGGTTGTTGGCTTGCTCCAATTCTCTCTTTAATCATGAACAGATGCACACAGGTCCTGTTTCTTGCAAACCTGGATGCCAAGTGGGAGAATGACTGACGCAGTAAAGGAAGGCTGAATCTGCAGACACACCAGCCCTGGGCGCCTGTGTGCATGCGTGTGTTTGGAAATGCCACACTGGGGGTCTCTGGGGTCTCTTGCTGGAGTATCTGAAAGGTGTCAAGTGCTCATAATGAATAAAACTGAAGAGCCAGAGCTGAAGGCACTGAGGCTTTTGTGGGTTGTTTGGGGGGTTTTTTGGGGGGTGTTTTGGTTTTTTTAAAATTGTCATATGCAATGAAAAATTAATAGATGCAAAACCTGGAAGACTAATCACCCAAACAGAATTTCCTGATTCAATAGAGATGTCTCCAGAGCAAACTGGGGATTACCTTGGCTGGGAGCAATGCAGCTCTCCTGCCCCACAGGGCAGCACCGACTGTGGGTCCCCATGGGTTTCTGTCAGTCTCCTGAGGTGGGCAGAAGCTGCTGCTTCTGGCTGTGAGCTGAAGTGCCAGCTGAGGTGCCAGGGGTGACTCCTGCTCTTTGGAGTTGGAGCAGAAAGTTAATGAATGTGAAGCAAACTTTGATCTCATTAAAAAGATAAGGTTCTCTAGCTTGTGCTTCCCTTCCCTCAGCTCCTCCTGCCAGCGTGGGAGTTTTTCCTCCTGTGGTCCCAGGTGATGACAGCAGGATTCCTGGCACTGGGATGAGACAGTGGGGGTCTTGTGGGATAACGGGGGGCTGCAGCAGCGCTGTCGGCTCTCTGCTGAGGGGCTGGCTGGCTGCTGAGGAGCAGCAGGTTGCTATGATACAGTTTGCTGTGGCAATGTCTGTGCTGAATGAGCCAAAACTACCCCAACAAAAGGAGCATTCCTTGGCTGGGAGGGGGTAGATTTATCTGAAGTGTTTATGTAAAACTGAGAAGCTGCAGGGAGAGGATGTGTGTGGGAACATTTCCTTCAGCACCAGGGCCCCTATCTGGAGGCAGACACCCCTGTGTGCATGGGGGAGAGGGCATGGCTCAGATAAATACCGGGCTAATTCAGGCATGCGGATCAGCGCTGCATCTCCCGTCCCATCCCATCCTGTCCTGTCAGCCCATGCCAAACATGAGACTGAAAACCCCGTTCAAAGGGGAGCTCGGTGCTGCCGTGCTCGGTGCTGCCTGTGAAAGCAGCTCTGTGCTGAGCGGGGCTGGCTCATCTCGCTGTGCCACGGGCACGAGAGGGAGCGGTGCATGGTGTGACTGTGCCAGGTGTGAACTGCAGCACTGTGAGCCCGAGGTGAGGTCAGGAATCTCTGTGCCTGGGACACTGTGTCACCCTGGCTCACGGTGCCTGCCTGTCTGCCATCCCTGTCCCCAGAGCTGTCCAAGATGCCACAGGGACTGGCTCCTTTCCATTCGGGAATGTGACTTTCCCTCTAGGAAGAAGGCTGGGCTCTGCAGAGATCAGGGTCTGTTTCTTCTGTGTTGATCCCAACTGCTTCCCTTCCCAGGGACTTTGCAGGGACAGACACCCATCTCTCCCCAAGAGGAGCAGGGGGTGCAGGTGCCTTTGCTCCTGTGGGCTGGCTGTGAGAGCTGGAGACACCTGTAGCCAATTTTGCTGGGAATCCAGCTGCACATCAAATCCAGGGCACCTTCCCCTGGCTGAGTGAGAGTGGCAAGGGCTGGCCTGGTCAGAGCCCTGGAGCTCTGCTGTTGTTGGTATCATGCTCTGTGCTGGATGGCCAGTCTCTGGCACTGGGCAGGGTTTGGGAAGGCTCCACACAGCCTTCAGCCTGCCCCATGTGGGCTCTGGGCAGAGGCAGGAGTGTCAGGCTCTGCTCCCCAGGTTTAGCCTTGCAGAGGGGCCCGGGGTGTTTGCAGAGCCCAGGTGTGCAGTGCTGTGCTGGGAGACTGTGCCCCACCCTGGGCTGCACCTCAGCTGGGAGCCCCTGCGCACACAGGACCCAGGATTGGAGCTCCTGCAGAGAATCAGCCCATTCTCCTCTCGAGCTTTACCCATTTCCATCTTTCCGGAAACATAAGCCACCATCATCCATAATTCATCAGGTGCTGAACTTCATCAAGGAGCCACCTGACACCTGGGCTGCACCCTTCTCCTGGGGTGGGAAAGTGCCGGGTCCAGACATCCCAAGGGGCTGCAGCAGGAAGCGTGTCTGGCTTCCTCGGCCCAGGGTGGGGAATCCTGATTTTGGAGGGGGCAGATTCAACAAGGACCCTGGTGTCTCTGTTCCCTCTTTTCATAAATAAACATCTGCTTCTCATCCCTCTAGGAAGTTTAAGTCATTTGTCTTTGCAGTATAAAACCAAAATAGTGTTTTTAAGTAGCAGTGAGCTGATTGCTCCATGACTGTTTGCTGAGGTGTCTGCACTCACCAACAGAATGCACTGCAAATAAAAACCCTGTGGCACAATGACTTTAAGGCCCGAAATTTGCATTGAAGGTGTGTGCATGCACATGTGTGTGTAGTAGAAGCTGTGCAGGATCCAGGCTGGGCTCTTTGCCTGGTCACAGAATTCCTATGGAATACAGAATCATCCCCTTCCATTTATAGCTTGCTCACCAAATCCTGTCACTTCTTTTATATACCAAAAAGAATCTGTCTGACTTTTTCCATCACAAACCCAGAAAAAAAGGCAATTCATTTTTACCTGTCACCAATTCTCACAATCTCTATGTGAGCAAGCTCTCCTGTATAAAGATAGCAAGAGAGGATAAAAACTAGCAGTAGCATTGCCTGTCTTCTCTCAGCCACACCTTTCCACTGTTAGTGGTGCAGCACTGGCATGACAAGTGATGGAATCCAGGCGTGAGAGTGCTGTGGCACCGCAGCCTCCCGAGCTCCCTCCTGCGTGAGCAGCATCCCCAGCAGCACAGCTCCACCAGCTCCTGCCAGATGCACACTAGGGAGGGAGAGGGATGCAGAACTTGCCTCTTCAGTCTATCAAGGAGGGTAAATATAAGAAAACAAGGACAAAACCTCTGACTTCCAAGCCTAAACAAAGGACCTAAAATCCTCTGCGAATCAGGCTCTGCTGAACCTTGTGGTGTCTGGTCACTGGTCAAAAGCTCGGGTTAACGTCCTTTGTGTTCAGCAGAGCGGTCTGCATCATGTGGCAGTGTCTCCAGTTCTTACTGGAGTTAAAGAGCTCTGCCTGGCGGAGAGGGCTGAGGTCTCAGCCTGCCCCTTTGGTGCAGAAGCTCAGTGGGATGGGACCTGCTCACCACACTCCTCCCACCCCTCTCCACAGGCTCGGCGTATTACGACAACGTGCGGCCCTTGGCCTACCCCGACTCGGACGCTGTGCTCATCTGCTTTGACATCAGCCGCCCTGAGACCCTGGACAGCGTGCTCAAGAAGGTGAGTCCCCCGTGCCCTCCGGCCAGAGACAGGGTGCACTGCATCACCTTATGGCCCACCATGGGGTCCCTGTGCCCTGAGGCTCTCATCAGGGCTCAAAGCTCTGGCCCTGTGGCCAGGCCTCGGCTGGAATTTTCGTGCTCAGAGGAGGATGGTCAGGTGCTCTGCTTGGTCTGTGCAGAATGCAAGATATTTCCATTTGAAAGGAGCCTGGTGAATGGTGAAGCTCGTGGTAGCTTGCAGCATGTGTGTGGGGTCTGTCTGTATTCACACAGACAAGTGTGGGGACGGAGAGAGATGTAGGGCATTTGTTCTGTTTTCCATTAAGACCTCGGAAGGTATTATGGATCTCTGTTAGCAGAACCACCAGTGACTATGGATTGCCTGCAGCAGCTGAGAAGTGGCCCCTGGTGCCTGTTTCCAAGCAAGCAGAGTGCTCAGTTTTTTGGCTCTCCCCTCAGTTCAGCATCTGTGTAGCAAAAAAAGACAGCAATCAGTTCTCTATAGCCTGTCAACAAAAATAATGAGCTGTGGCACTGAATTTCAAGCCCGTGGATTAATAAGATGAGATGGCACAATGCCACTGGCCTGGAGAGCAGGCAGGGCCCTGAGCCTGCCCTGGCAGAGCTGAGTGGCCATGCTCTGCGGGAGCAGCTTCCTACCTGCACCTTAGTGCCTTTCAGCAAAGCTGGTATTCCAGCTGGCAGCTCCCAGAGAGCCTCACAGGGCTGGGATCTGCTGTGGAGCACCCCTGGCTGGTCTGCAGTGGGTCACTTCTGGGAGAAGGTCCCACACAAGGCTTTCCTCTGAGATGGAGTGAAGTCCAGCAACTCAGAATGCTGCTCAGAGGAGTGAGGGTAAGTGGCTTCATGGTTGATTGCATCCCTTGGTCCTGGCTGTACCCAGCTTCCTTCCATGAAATTCAGGGAGCTGTGGTTCTGCTGTGCAGGAAAGCATCTGGCAGCTGCATCCTGTCCTGGGGGGAGCCTTGGCTGGCTGGCATCTCATTTGTGACACTCTCTGAGACACTGAGGCATGAAAAGCACCACAGAGGAGTGGTTCCCGTGGCTGCTCTCCTCAGAGAGCCCCAGGCTGCTCGGGCTGGAATGGCCATGGCCTGAACATGTCACATTGTACTGGCTGGCCTCTTGGCCTCTCCACATTTTGCCAAATGTTGTGCTGAAGCAAGTGCCTCTTACTCAGCTGCTGGGAGGGCTGAGAAGTGGGTCTTTGTCTCAGGAGTGTCCTGGTGAGGGGACAAAGACCCTTCAGATAAATCGGTCAATGGCTCAGTGTTGGCTTCCAGAGCAGGTCCCGGGTACCAAGCAGGCTGGGTGGAGGGAGGGTGTTTCATGTGGACTCAAAGAATTCACTGCTCAGCTTGGGAGTCAGCAGAATAATAATGCAAGTGAATCACTTACACCTTAATGAAATGCAAACCCCTCCATAATTAGGTGGGGTTGGGAGTTACTTGTCTCTCTGCACACTCTTCATGTGAGTCCACCCTGCTCAGTGCATGGCTTTCCCTGTACAGGCTTACAGATGTTTTGAGTGCTGTCAGGCAGTGTTTTTTTGATATGGTAACTTAAAATAAACCTTAAATCCCATGGGGTTTCTTAAGTGCCTCTGAGTAGATGCCTTGTTTCCTTTGGTGCATGCTCACAGCCCTGTAGTGGTGAAGAAAATTCCTAAGACACCATGAAGTTGAAATGGGTTTTAGCTTGTGATATCAGGCAAATAAGGAAAATAACATTTCCTGTTCAAGCCTCAGGCAAAAATTCAGCAGAGGAAATCTTTATTAATGCTGCCCTTCTGATGCCTGTACAGCATGTACAGTTGAAGGGGCAGAGCTGTCTGAGGGAGTGCAAGCAAGCAGCTCTGCCTTTCATGCAGAGCAAGTTTTCCTGGAGTGGTGCCTTGGTTCTGCCAAGTGTTGATAGCACAGCAGGTCTTGGGCTCCCAGGGGTGTCAAACCTGCAGGAAGAGGGTCACAGCTCTCTCCACAGACCAGGGAGCCCTGTGTCACTACAGAAGCTGTGACCTCTGCCAGGTGTGACCAGACCTTGTAGCTCAAATCCTTCACGTAAATTAGGGTGCTTGAATTCCAGCTCCAGAAGAACTGGATCTGTTCATTGTGAGGGTGTGTTGGCCTTCGGTGCTGGGTGGCTGCAGCACCATGATCTCCAGCATGCTGTACAGGGGCTGGGGGTGCCTGAGTCCTGGGGAACTGATGTCCTGAAGATACCCAAGACAATCTCCTGGTAGAAAATAAGATCTTTCATATTTTGCAGTTGCTTTGGTCTGATACTGGTTGAATGACATTTGAGTCATTCCTGGCACTTCCCTTCCCCACGAGGTTGTGGACACTGGGCCTGGTGGCTTGGCTGTGGCTCGGTTTTCTTTCTGCTTCTAATTGCCCAGGGTGTATGCTTAACCACCAGTTAGCATAGCAGGAGATTGCTAATTCCAAGTGACAACTTCAGCTGGGGGTAATCTCTATTTATTTATCTTTATTTATTATCTGCTTCCTACTTCAGCACCACTAGATAAGTAACTGGGGCATTGACATGCTGATGGAGCTGTGCAGGTCTCCCCCAGGGGAGGTCACAGGTGATGGATTTATTTACTGCTGCAGACACAGCTGACATCAGGCATTCATTTTGGGAGCTCTGAAAGGAGCAATTTATATGAAGGACATGGATGTTTGCCCTGGCCTTCTCTTCCCATTGCTTCAGTTCTTAATTTCCCTGGCTATAGCTATGCTCTGAATATCATCATGTCTTTAACATGTGGCTCCCAGTAATAAGTAGTTGTGAGTGTGCAAAGAGCTCCCCACTGGCCGTGTTGACCCTTGGGGTCCCAGATCTGACACCGGACTGTGGTCGTTGTTTTTCCACAGCCAGGACTGGCCTCCTGTGGCCTCACACAGGGGAGCACTGCTGGGATGGGGCAGGTTTGCAGGGCATAATCTGGAACAAGCAAGCATAAAGTTGTCCAAGGGGGACTCTGGCCATTCCCATCCTTGCCTCTGGCAGTCATTAAAGAGCCCTGATCTGCTAATCAGTGTCTGAACAGTTGTGACACCCTGTTTGGAACAGCCATACACACCAGAGCCTCTCGTTTCCTCTGCAGTGGCAAGGGGAGACGCAGGAGTTCTGCCCCAATGCGAAGATCGTGCTGGTCGGCTGCAAGCTGGACATGAGGACAGACCTCAACACTCTGCGGGAGCTCTCCAAGCAGCGCCTCATCCCTGTGACACATGAGCAGGTGTGTTTGGGCAGTGACCCCGCAGGGCTCAGGGAGGGGAGCTGTGTGCTCTGTGACCCACTGTACCCAGGTCCGCAGCTGGTTTGATCGTGGCTCAGGGGCTCGGAGCTGCTCATGTTTGCAGCACTCTCGTCCCCAGCTCTGGCAGACCCTGACTTATTCCTTATGCTCTGCTGAGCAGCCACCCAGTTAGCAGCCAAAAAGTCATTCCTCAGAGCAGGTGGAAATGCCTGATTTGACAAGTTGGACTGGCTAAAGGGGAGTGTTGTCCTTCTGCATCTCCTAGTTCAGTGCAGCTCTTTCGGCTCCCAGTGACTCTCCTGCTTGGGTTCTTCTGGGGGGAAGGAAGCCACAGCTGGGGGGCTGCTGCCAGCAGCCTCCAGGGGACCCAGCAGTGTCTCCAGGCTGGCAGCAGACCCAGCCTCTGTGGTGCAGGGGCTCTGAGCTGCTGCTGTGCCTGGCTCTGTGTTGTGCAGAGCAGGCAACTGTCCAGGTGAGTGGGGCTGCCCAGGTGTCTCAGTTACAAGGGTGGCACTGTGTGGATGAGAAATTGCCAGTAACCCAGGGCCCAGTGGTCGGCAGCACTGTCCACTCAGGAGGCTGCCCTCACCTCTGGGGCTCTCACAGAGCCTTGCTCTGTGTTTACAGGTGCTGAGGAACTGCTGTGGCCCCGTGGTGCTGCCAGCAGAGCTGCCAGCACAGGCAGGGCTGCTGGCTGTGTGAGAGGCTGCTCCTTGGAGAGCACCGGTGTTTAACCTTGTTCCCTCTCCCTCCTGCTCTCTCTGGGCTGCAGGGCAGCGCGCTGGCGCGGCAGATCGGGGCGGTGGCCTACGCAGAGTGCTCCTCCAAGGTGTCGGAGAACAGCGTGCGGGACGTGTTCCATGTGACCACGCTGGCCTCGGTCAACAGGGTGCACAAGAACTTGAAGCGCAGCAACTCCAAACGGGGACTGAAGCGGGCGTCACAGATGCCTGGCAGGACAGACTTACTGAATGACACAGAGATCAGGAAAGACCGAGCCAAGAGCTGCTCCATCATGTGAAAAATGGGCTGTAAATAATGTGTGTGTGTTGTCCATTTGTACAGTAACTGGCTGAGACAAGGGCATGGTGCTGGCTGCAGGAGCTAGCCTGCCTTTCCAAAGCCTTTTCCTCAGTCTCTAGGGCTGAGCAAAGGTCCCAGCTGCAAGCAGGGGTGCACGAGTCGCCCTGCACTGTGGAGATTTCTGGGCTGGCTGCTGCTGTGCAGATTGCTTGGGATGAAGGAACCACTTGGCAGAGGAGTATTCGGGTGCTGGAAGGTCTGTGACTGGGTGAAACAGAGTAAAAAGGAGCGATGCTGTGTGTGTGCCACCCTCCCGTACCCACAGCCCAGGCCCTGCCCTGTGCAGCTGTACAGCACACACAGAGTGGGGCGGGGGCTGTGTGGGACCTGGGCTGGAGGGAGGAGAGGGGATCAGGAGAAGGTATTCTTCCAATCTTCCTTTAGGAGAGAAATGGTGTTTGAGGTGGTGCTGCCCTCAGCCAGGTTGGACAGCAAGTGCCATGGAAGGTGCAGGTCTGGGCCAGAGCTGGGAGGGAGGGCACCCTGGGAAGGAACCTTAACCCTGAGGAGACACCACAGTAGTCCACCTCCTGCAAAGAAAACAGATCAATGTCTCTTTCCACGGTATTTTAGATACTTGAACTGTATTTGAAATGCAGCCAAGTGGATCTGGCTCCAGGGGAGAGATCTGTCCCAGTAGGTGGATCCTGAGAATCGTGGTTCCCTTCAGCAAGCAAATACCCCTGGGGAGCTTTGTGTGAGCTGCTGACACCTGGGTGCTCCCCGGGCTCTGCCTGGTGCCGTGTGTCCTGCGCACACGGCTCCCAACAATAACTGCAATAACGATCCATATCCTGCTCTCCACCCACTCCCAGCTGCAGATTGTGTTGCATGGTGCTGTGTTTGTCTGGTATAGATGAGAAAAATGATTTTATGCCTATCTGCACCCTGTCTCTGCTGTGGCAGTGGGAGAGGAGGTGCTCCCTGCCCTTGTGCCTTGCTGTCTGGCCTCCTCCCAGCATCTCCCATTGCTTCTGCTGCTGCCCTCTCTGAACGCCTTTGATGACAGTATTAGCCTGGGCTTAATGTCACATGGACACTTTATGGAAAAAAAGAATCTGCTCTGTTGCCAGATCCAGCTGTGTCTGTGGGCTACAGGAAAAATAAACATAATTGGAAAATTCGTAGTGCTTGACTGTGCTTGTTTTTAATAGTCAAACCACGCATCCCCTCAAAATCTCTTACTGCCCAACTTCTCTTTGTATCCTAAAGTCTCTCTCTAGCTCTTGAAATACACTTGTGCCATACCCGTCAGTGAAAAACACAGAAAATCTGCATGTATTCATTTTGGAGCTGAAACACCTGCCTTGAATAACCTCTCCCTCTGTCCCGACTCCTTAAATTCTGTGGAGCATTTGCAGGTTTTCTATGCCTGATCCAGCAGTCTGAACTAATATGAGCTGCCTCTGCCCTCACTACAGCAATAGCTTTTGACTCAATATTTTGTGTCTGCTCTCACACCCAGGTCTTAGACTGCAGCTGCATGGTGAAGGCACTTTGGGGAATTGGAGCTGCTGATTTACCAGGACAAGAAAAGCTCCATCAGTGACTGGACACTTGTGCTGTGTGCAGGTTGCAAGAGCATGAAAATGCCTGTCTGCAGTCTGGGAGGAGGAGGAACTGAGCAAGGCAGTATGTCAAGAATAACCCTCAGCATCTTGATGCTTTTTTTGCACTCTCTAGGGTCCCCAGAGCCTTTGCAAATGTTGAACAAAACTAGATCCCTGCTTGGTTGACACATAAGTGTCATTGCCACTGCTCATAACCTGTCTGCAGTCGTTCTCACCATCTTCATGTCACACAGTCGCTGTGACTTCCTTCTTTCCACATACTCATAGCAGTGTTTGGCAAGTGCATTCCCTTTTACTGTGCTCTAGCATCTTTTAGGCTTTTGAATTTAATGTGGCAGTCTCTACAAAAGCAGTTTCTGGGTCACTGATTAGTTTAAACTCGCGGTGGCTCTACATTAACTTGTCAGCTCACCCTATAAGCAAATCCTTAGTTCCAGGATCCATCCTGAGGGGCTGTGCAGGGCAGCACCCCGTCCCTGAGGGCTTTCCCCACATGCACTGCTGCAGTGTGGGCACAGCACATCAGACTGAGCCTCCCAAGGCACAGCTCGGGGAGGTGTGGGAGCCTCAGCACCGCCCCTTCAGTGTCTGGAGCTGTTCCTGTGCCCTGCTGGGGGAGGCACAGTGCTGGCAGTGCAGGGAAAGCAGAACAGATGAGCTCTTTGAGACTTGCAGCTCAGTAACTGCATGAACTTCATGAACAAGGTCAGTTCCAGCCAGGGGAATCTGCAATGCCCACTCCAAGATGCCCCCCCAATAAGGGAAGTAGGACATGGAACTCCAAATTGCCTCTGTGAGGAGGCAGCTGCATTCTCCATGGTCTTCCCTCTGCTTTCCACGGCCCCGTGACATCTCCCATGCACATTCAGGTGAAGCTGCAGTGCCAGAAAAGCAGCTGCTGTTTGGGGTTACACAAAAAGGATGGGATCTTTCTTGAGAACTTCTTGTTCTGATTTTGTTAATTTGTTTTCTGTACTGGAGGGCAATGTCATTTCTACCCACCTCCCACCCCCCTCAGCACAGCTCTAAGTAGCTGGAGGCCCGTGGTATGAAAATAATGGTACTGGAGGGAAAAGTAATTTGTGTCCAGCTGCTTCTAGAACAGCCAAAAAAACCCCAAAAGATGAAAAAAAAAAATTATAACAGCCAAAAAACGTGCGTTCTGCCAGAGGGAGCAGGACCAGACTCAGACTCTGCAGACCTGACCAGAGTAGAGCTGGACACGGAAACGTGCAGCCCACGAGGAGCTGATGAAAGCCAAAATGCAAATGCTGCCACAGCTGAGCTGGACCCAAAGCATGGAGCTGTCACACTTGTCTGCAACCCAGACATCGACTGTTTGAAGCCCTCTTTGAAGGCTTGGGCTTGTGGCTTCAGAGGGGGATTGAATTCTGGGCAAATGAGTGTCCCTGTCCCCTTCTCTGCCCCTCCTCAGAGGGCTCCAAGGCTGCTCTCTGCAGCCACAATTCAGTGAGCAGCTTAATATTCTGGCGCTTGCTTCTCCACCAGCTTTCTTGTCTATAAAGAGTGTTTGGACTCCCACAGTAGCTCATTTAACCAGACTTTTCAAAGGAGCTCCTCTCCCTCACTCTCCTTCTCTACAGAGGAATAAACAAGACAAAACAGGAAGCAAAATCAAAAGAAGAATAGAAAAAGCAAAAAAAGAAAAGAAGTCTGAAGCAGGAAAGGAGAGCAACAACCACAGAACAGACCAAATGAACCCATTGTTGGGTCCCTTCTCCTCCAAACCAAGCCAGAGCTTGCTGGGAGGAGTCTGGGAGTGCTTCTATCTGTTCCTATATATATATATGTAGGAGTAGATAGAAAAGTAGTCAATGGAAGTGTTGGGATTTTCCGCTTCTCAGCACAGGACCAGCTCCAAAGAACCTGCTGAAGTTAATGGCAGGTAATTTGGGATAAAAGAAGCAGCAGCACACGTGTGTGGGATGTGGCTGTGGCCCTCACTCAGAGCATCAGAGTTTCTGTTACAAAGCACCGGGTAACCCAACAATGACATTCGGGGCTCCCACTGGATCCCGGGGTGGGGGGTTCTGGCAGCTTCTGCAGCCAGGGAAAAGGCTCGTGGGGCACCCTCAGTGGGTGCTGTGCCTGATGGGTGGGGGGAAGGCACCATCCGTGCACCTCCTGTGTGTGGGGAGGATCCAGGCCGTGGGGAGGGCAGGAACCCTCCTGGCTGCAAGTGGACAGCTTCACAATCAGCTGGGGATGGAGTTTGCTTGGGAGACCGGACACCCCGGACTCCTGCATCGCCAGAGGGGGGAACCAGGCTCCCCAAAAGAATGGCTCAAATGGCCAAAACCAGCTGCTGCTCTCAGCTCCTGCCTTGGTCAGCTGGGAGTGCCGGAGCTGGTGGGAGCTGTCTCTGGCTCACAGTGTGCCATCCCTGCTCCCTCACAGTGTGCCATCCCTGCTCCCTCTCAGCTCTGCCTGCCCTGGCACGGTGCAAGCCTTGGCCTCGCAGGCACGGGGAGGAGCAGAGGCTGCTGCAGAGCTCCCCAGAGGCGCAGCCGAGGAGCTGCCTGCCCGTCTTGGGCAGATGAGTCAGCACAGGAAAGAGAGAAACAAAAACAAGCAGATGGAAGAAATGGAACTGACACATGAAAGGCACAGCAAGTGAGGAGGACTTGAGGCCCCTAATTAGTGCCTGCAGAAAAATTAATGAGCAACACTGCCAGTGCAGGTGTCCTGCCAAAGAAAGCATTCCCTATCTGTGGGTACGCTGAGCAGCTCGCTGCCAGGGACAGACAGCCCCTTCGGGCTGGGTCACTGCAGGAATTGTTCTGCTCCCAGGAGTGGGGATTTGTTAATCCTTTTCCAGCCCCAGCCTCTGTGCAGCCCCACGGCGAGGCAGCAGGGGCTGGGGGTGAATGCAGCAGTCTGTGCTCCAGGAGGATGGTGATGTCCTGGGGGTCACCAGGGGAGTGTCACTGGGGCAGTGCCAAGGGGCAATGAAGGACTCTGAGACACGAGTGTGGGCAGCAGAAAGGAATGAATTATTTAATTAATAAGGGACGGGTTTTTATGTGTTTAGTTCTTTTAGTGTTTTCCTAAAAGGCAAGAAGTATTGGACCTCTAACTAACTACCTATCAGGGTGATTGGTCAATTCTCACATCATCCATTTCTCTAGTCGGTATCACAACAATTCTAATTATATTCGCAGGTGCAAGATTAGCAAAGTCTGTTTACAGAAAACTTTCTCATGTTTTGCATAGTTTCGCATGAGAAAGAACAAGGCTCTCCCAAACTGCTGCTGAGAGCTGAAATCTTCTCTGCTAAGGCTTTTTAGCATCCATAGGGGAGGGGATGTCCTGGGAAAGGCAAGGGCAGGGCAGGGGCTGAGCGATCCTTCCCCTTCTCAGGGAAGGTCTGTGAGGCCCTGGCTCTGGGTCACCAACTCTCCAATAGTCCTTTCAGTAAGGCTGCTAGTGAGAGATAATCACTATATGTGAGATGGCAAGAAAAAAACTCTTATGATTCCAAGTTGGGCTTTAAGTGTTAATTAATGGACACCTTCCAAGTCAGGATAACATTACAGTGACAATTCCCTGTCAGCAATCCCATCTGTACTAACTGATCTGGTGTTTAATGTAATAGCCTTCACTGTAATGAGTTTAAATTATTGAAAAGAAATATATAAAGCCTTTGTTAATAATTAATAATGTCTTCCTGGTGTGTTATTTTAATAAAGCTCCATGACCTGTAAGATTAACAAGCAGAGGACCCAAGGGAAAAGGAAGGAGAATGGGTGATCGAATAGAAAGAAATCAAAAGCAGCTAAGAGTTCATTTCTTCTGCAACTGCAGCAACAGGGGTCTAGAACTGAATCTTTGATACATATATATGTATATATATATACACACTGATACTTACTCACATAACCAAATGTAAGTTATCCCTCTGGCTTCACCCATGTAGCTCTTTATTGCAGATCTGATGTTTTTGGGCGTGCTATTCTTCCAGTATTAGAATGCATCTTTCTTCAGTATGTTTTGTAGTGTTTATATCCACTTCCAGACTGTTTAGACTTCCACCCTTCCAGGAATGAAATGAGATAATTTGTTCCAAAACCATCAGCCTCACAATTTTCATTCTGATTTGACCTTGCAATTTCCAAACTGTATTATTTAATTGTGTATATTTTAGTCATGGCAGGTGCTCCAATACCTCTGGATACATGCATGTCATGGTTGACTCAGACACCAGGCACCCACGAAAGCCAGTCACTCACTCCCCTCAGCAGGTGGACAGAGGAGAGAAAATATAACAAAGGGTTCATGAGTTGAGTTAAGGACTGGGAGAGATCACTCACTAAATACCATCCAGGGCAAAACAGGCTCAACTCAGAGATATAAAGTGACTTTATTGCTAACAAAATCAGACCAGGATAATGAGGAGTAAAACAAGCCCTTAAAAACACCTTCCCTCCACCCCTCCCTCCTACCCAGAGGCACAAGGAGACAGGGAGTCGGGGTGATGGTCAGTTCATCACCTGAGGCTTCTCCTGCTCTCCGGGAGAGGAGCTGTTCCCCTGCTGCCCCCTGGGTTCCTCCCATGGGAGGCAGCTCTCCAGGAACTTCTCCAACGTGGCTCCATCTCACGAGCAGCAGTCCTGCCAAAACTGCTGCAGCGTGAGTCCCTCCCATGGGCAACGGTCCTCTCAAAAGTGCTGTGCCATGGGTCACTCTTTCCATGGGGTGCAGTTCTCCAAGGACAGGCTGCTCCAGCCTGGGAGCAGGGCCCCTCTCTCCACCGGGTCTGCCACTGGAGCACAGCCTCCGCCAGGCATCCACTGGATCACAGCCTCCTCCAGGGATCCACTGGATCACAGCTTCCTCCAGGGATCCACTGGATCACAGCCTCCTCCAGGGATCCACCCGCTCCAGCATGGGCACCTCCCCCAGGGGCTGCGGGTGGATCTCTGCATCCCCCGTGGATCCCCAGGGGCTGCAGGGGCACAGCTGCCTCGCCATGGTCTCACCACGGCCTGCAGAGGAGTCTCAGCTCCAGTGCCTGGAGCAGCTCCTCCCCCTCCTTCTTCACTGGCCGTGGTGTCTGCAGGATTTTCTTCTCACATGTTCTCACTCCAGCTCTTCTCTAGTCACAAAACTGTGCCACAACTTTTGTTTTGATTTCTTCTTAAATCTGTTATCACAGAGGTGTTATCACCATCTCTAATTGGCCCAGCCTTGGCCAGCATCATGTCCATCTTTGGAGCCACCAGGGATTGGCTCTGCTGGACGTGGTGGAAGCTTCCAGCAGCTTCTCACAGAAGCCACCTCTGTGCCCCCGACCCTGCTCCCAAAAAACCAGGCCATGCAAACCCAATACAGTGCATTACTGTCAGTTTGATTTTATTATTCCAATTGTTACAATACCTGGACAGTTTTGAGGTGACTGCAGGATCTATTCTGTTTAGTAAATGTTTGCATTAAACACATTTAGGCAGACTCTTTTCCGAGATGATCAATCTGCGTTTAGACTTGCTAATGGAAGCAAATTTGAAAGCAATCCCAACACAGATGAGAAGTGTAAGAGAAAGCCCAGAACCCGCAGCAAATGAGACCCCAAGGAGACCAGAGCCAACCACCCCCATGTCTGGGCAGGGAAGATGCTGGCGCAGAGGCAGGGATGTGCTCTCCAGGAGCCCCATCCAGCTTTCATCATGCCACTGGCACGTGGGTGAGGCTGCATGCTCGCCTGAGGTCCTGATTTTCTGATTGAATTCAAAGGGTCAGCACAGCAAACAGCTAACAAGCCATTCTCTTTTCCTGCCAAGAAAATAAATCTCCCTTGTTGCATATTTACAGGCAGGAATGAAATGTTGTTCCCAAACTGGAAATACTTGCTACTTTTGTCCAGACCTTTTGAATCAGATGTGTGCAAAACTCTAATGGCCTCTGCATCCACACTGCACAAATAAACACATCATCTCTAACGGGGTTTCCATCTCCATCCGAGGACAAATAGACCTCAGTGCAATTCCACAGAGTGGCACTGATGCAAGCCCTCACACCCAGCAGGCATGTTCAGCCTCCCTCACACAAGCAGAAAACAGCTGAGCCATGACATTTCCTCCCTGTCAGTCTCCCAGTTTGTATTTCATTGGCATTTCTCAACCCACCACAAGAACATTATCCAACAAGCCAGATACCTGTGGAGAGGAGGGGATGGGAGCCTCTCGAGCCAGTGGGCCATCAGCAACATCCCATGTGGATCAATGAATATTTTCCATTAGTGTCAGTCAGCCTGTGATGAGGAATAGAAGGGGAACAAGGATGTGGAAATTATTTTCCCAGGCAGCAGGTGACAGAGTGTTGCTGGGTGGCTGCCTCATTGTGCCACTCGCTCACCGTGGCACAGGGGTGCAAAGACAGCAGCCCATGGCAAGGCCTGGTCTCTGCTAAGTTCAGCAGCAGCTGTCAGGTTAATCCTTTACCTTCTCATGCCACAGACTGTCTATTTTTTAATAAATAGCTTATTCATTCTCACTGGGATCAGCATCTCCTTTGCAACAGCACCAAGAGTGAGTCCCCTGAACTGACATTGCAAGGAGCCTGGCCTTGCCCATTCCCACAGCTTCCTGAGGATAAACTCAGTGCAGTGTGGATGCTAAAAATCTTCAGCAGAGAAACCTTCCAGTCCTCTGCAGCATTTTGTGAGAGCTCTGTCTTTCCCATGCAAGCTATTAAAAACAACGCTGTGGGTTTTGTAAACCAACTCTGCTATCTTGCACCTGCAAATTGTTTTGTGGGATTGTTGTGATATCGACTGGGGAAATATTTTGAAATGGGTGTTGTGAGAATTGACCAATGGCTCTGGTAGCTAGCTGGCTGGAGGTCCAACAGCCTTTTGCCACTCAAGTAAACTCTAAGGGAACTAACACATATAAACCCATCTATTATGAATAAATAATTCCATTGTCTCCATTCCTTCCTGGACTTGGATTCTGAGTCATTATTTCTCTCCATCCCCACTCAACAGAGACAGTGCAGCTCTGCTGTTGAAAGCCCAGGAGTGCTTAAATTATTGGCAGTAATTTCAGGTGGGGCAGGACAGTGTAGATGGAGGTGGGCACAGCCATCTAGGAAAGGGCAAAATCATGGAATCACACAGTTGGGTGACATCACTGAGTCTGTGAGCCTTGGAAAACCAAATGTTCCTGGTCTGGCTTCCACTGTGGCCCCTGTGATGAGTTACTAGTGATGGAAGGTCTTTCTAGCAGCCCCCGAGTCCATTATCAGGACCTCAGGGTTTCAGCCTTCTCAGAGTGATGCCTGTGCCAGGTTTCTTACTGTGACCTTCAGAGGTCACAGCTTCAGCTTTGATTTGGGTTACTGGAATGCTGTTATGTCCAAGAAAGTCCAGAAATGAACAGACTAAAAATGTTTTCACAGAACAATTAAATGTTCTCACAAAAAGAAGTTTGTCACAGGTACCAGAAATTCCAAGCAAAACTCAAAATACTTGACTTGTGTTCTGTCTTTTTTTTGTTTTCCCTTGGGAGTGGAAGAAAAAAAAGAAGAGTTTTATCATGCCTAGTGTCACTCGGCATAAAAATCACGGTATTTAATAATTTTAGCAATATATACCTAAAAATTATTTTAAACCTCTGAAAAAATCTTCATGACATAATTTCATAGTGATACTGTGGCAAGAGGAGGGCACTGTGCAGAGCTGAAAACACACCATCCATCCCGAGGTGGATATTAATTATTGTTGATTCTCAAAGCATGTGCAGGAGCAGTCAAACAGCAAAAATCACAGGCTAAGGACTCAGGATTATTTGCCTGTGATTTGTTGCTCTTCACTTCATGGCAGAACAGCCTTTTTAGCAGTTTTCAAGTGTAAAACACATTGATAGTGATAGAAATGCAAGACAATAAAACTGAAGGCAGGCCTCTCCTGCATCCGGCTCATCCGGGCTCCCCGATCAGCTCCAGTTCCAGATTTGGCCGTGGTCTTTGTCTGAAGAAGGAATATCAGTGGGAGATGCTGTGTGATTGCTGTCAGAGGTGGTTTAGCTCATTAAATGTCTACATGAGGAACCTCCTTCAGCTCCTGGTGTTGCCAAGTGGGTTTTAAGGACATTAAAGCCCTAGGACTTGGTAGCCATCCTTACAGGCAGCTGGGTGAGAAGTTATGAACATTGTTAGGTCAGGATGTGCTCCCATGAACCACGAGCCAGCAATAACTCCAAGGGTGGCATGAGGAACAGCCCTGGCACATCGGAGTTGTCGCTGTTATAGAGGGGACCGAGGGTAATAACACGGAGCCAGGAATGGAGACACTAGAATGGAATTATTTAATTAATAATTTAATTAATTAATAAATTTAATTTAATTGATAACAGACAGGGCTTTTATGTGTTTAGTGCCCTTAGTGTTTACCTGAATGGCAAGAGGTTATTGGACCTCTAGCTAACTACCTACCAGAGTGATTGGTCAATTCTCACAACACCCATTTCAAAACATTTCCCTAGGATATCATAAAAATCCCGAAATAGTTTGCAGGTGCAAGATATGGTCTGCAGGTGCAAGATAGCAAGGTTGGTTTACAAAAACCCGTACCATTGTTTTGAATAGTTTGCATGAGAAAGACAGAGCTCTCACGAAATGCTGCAGAGAGCTGAAAACTTCTCTGCCAGAGCTTTCTAGCATCCATACTGAGTGGCTGGAACAAGTGGAGAGCAGAGGGCTGCAGAACCCCACGGACTGGAAAACACAGAGTGCTGTCAGGTACAGAATAGACAGCTTTCTCCTCAGTGTGTCAGTGCTGCTGACCATTGCAAAGCCATGAATTTATCCTTAAAAGCACTCCAGATGTGTTTTCCATGCCTATTTCCATCTGCCCTATTGCTGTGTTCACACCCTCTCAGTGTCTTGCAGTGAATGTTTGCTCTATACAGCTTCTCAAGCTGGGCTTTTCCCTTTCCACCTGGCCTCCCCTAGGACTTAATTCTGGGGTTAAAGTCTCTAATTAGCCAGAAGTCATTTGGCATTTGTACTAAAAATGCCAAATTCTCTTTCAGAAAGAAGAAACAGCAAGAAAGCTCTGCAGACAAAAGTAGGTTGAGGTTCCTACTCTGACAATTCTTCTCGGGGGCTCCTCGAGTGCAGGGCAGTCCTGTCTGTGTCCCTTGGCAGCCAGTGCTTTCTGGTGGAACATGGCAAATCCAGAGATTCCACGGCAGCTGCCAGCCACAGGAATGGGGAGCACAGGACCAGTTTCACCTATTTAGTGCTCTGATGAAGACCAGGTTCAGAGCTCTGGGAGGTGCTGTGGGAAGGTGGCAGCAGATGGTTTCGGTGGGTGGGGACAGCGTTGGTACTGCAGGGTGGGGCTGCAATTTCCATATGCATGCGGATGGGAAGAGAGCAGCACAGGAATCCAGCAGTTCCCAGCTCTGACCATTAACCTTCCACAGCCACGAGAAATAGAGGATGTCAGGCAGACCTGCCCAGTTCAGCGTGGATCGGAGGCCAGAAGTATGGATACTAAAAAAGCCTCAGCAGGGTATTTCTTCAGCCCTTTGCAGTGGTTTGTGAGAGCTCTGTCCTTCCCCTGCAAATTATTTAAAACAATGTTACGGTTTTGTAAACTTTTGCACCTGCAGGCTGTTTTGCAAGTATTGTTCTGGTTCTAGCTAGAAAAATGTTTAGAAATGAGTGTTTAAGAATTTGGCCAATTGCCTCAAGGGGTGGATGGCCAAAGGACCAATTACCTTCTGCCATTTAACACACTTTTGTGTATCAACATATAAAAGCCATTCGATTTTACCATTAAATCCCTTACGTTTGTCTTGGCACTTGGACTCTGTGTTGTTTCTCCACCCGTCCGTGGTTCAACAGCGACACAGAAGCACAGAGGAGACTCTGGGGTGCCTGGCAATGGCCCTGCTTTGTTTTTCAGTGGCCACTGCCTGCCTCTGTCATGAAGTTCTTTCCTCTGTTACATCAGTGCCCTGTCCCAACCAAGGGCTCAAACCCCCTCTGTCAGAAACGACAAAGAACCACTGATCTAAGGTGGCACTGAACCAAAAGTGAACCAGGTGTCTTTTCCACGTGTTTACCCTGACCCTAGCTGATTTGTACAGCTGTCAAGGAATCACCTTATTCCATTTAATCAATCAACCCATTGTAATCAATTGAAATGTATGTATGTATGCAAAATGGCAACTGCTTCTCTCAGAAAGGGCCTCGAGGGAACGTGCTGTCAGCAGCCACGCTCTGGAAAGCTTGTTTCATTTATATGAGCGAATAAATACAAATGCTGAGGACTTCAGGACCTGAATATTAATGCAGGTAATTAAACATGTTTTTTTCTGGCAGATGACTTCATGCCAGGCCCCGGCCTGGAGAGGCTCCATGAACAGAAATCTCCTCCCTGAGTCTCTTGCTCTTGCCTGCGTTGTATGAATATATTCTTGGCCCTTGATTCATCCCCACAGAAAGGTGGGAAGGGGAGGCACGAAGGCCATCGTTAGGAAAGACAGTCATATGGAAGACACAGATGAAATTTCCTCCTTCTTTTTGACTGCGCTCATTAATATCAAGGTCGTGGAACAAGCCCAGCACGGTGCTTTGAAATTGTAATTGAGCCTGAAACATCCTTCCTGCTGCCTGTAGTTGTGGTGTTCATGGACACGGGCTGGCTGTGAGCAGGAGGTAGAGCAGCCTCCAGCCCTCTGCAGCACCCCCTGGGGAACCCTTTCCAAGCGAAGTCTTGCCCAGTTGAAGTCAGCAGGACTGGGCTTGGAGCACTTTCCCCACAAGAGTCCTCCTGGGCTCTGGTGTGACACTTGTACTGCAGCCTGCAGTGCTCCCGGGGTGGGAGCAGCAACACAGGCTTGGGCTGCTTTTGTTAAAATCCTCTGTAACTGTGGAGAGTTACAGAAATGCTCCCTAGGTCAGGGTAAGTCCGTGTTTACCCGTGTGTGTTTTCCCCACACCCAGTCAGAACCCAGCTCCTTGCTCTCCTTTCTAACAGCAGAAAGCATTTCACTTGCTATGGCACCGGGGCAGGGGAGACTACAACCCCTGCAGTCTGGGTGCTGGAGTCAAATCAGGATTAAGAAGGGGTCAGTGGTTTTTAGAAAACTGCAATGGTGATCAGCAAATTAATGAGCTGCTGCCATAGCCCTGAGCTCTCAGTGCAGGGCTCTGCCAGCAGTGCTTTGATTAGTATTGCCAGCACACACCAGCACAGATGCACGGCTGGTTGCTTGGCTAAGGGTAGAGACAATTCAGTCTCCTCTCCCCCTTCTCTGCAGCTCTCAAGAGAAACATTAGGTGCAAGACTCACCACACAAATCTCCCTTAAATTCACTGATCACATAGAAACTTAAATTAATTCATAATTTAAAAGTTAACATTAATATTTCTGTGCTTGGCTGTTCTTGAGGAATGGGTACAGAACTCTGCATGATGCACTGAACAGCCTGAGCTCTGCTCCCCTTATAGGGAATGGCACTAAGTTTTCTCCCTGCAACAAGGGAAAAAAGGTTTTCTTCGTTTGCTAATCCAGAGAAAAAGTCTGGCGAGGAAAAAGGGCATACTAATGGGCAATGGGATTGGGTGCATGAGCTATAAAAACTGAGTTCCCCAGAGCAGCTGTACCACAATCAACCTCTGAAGCTCTGTGTGTCACAGTCCACCAGTCCAAGGAAAGGCTCCAGTTCCCTGCCATGACAAATAATCACAATCACCAGGTGAGAAACAGGTTACAGAAAATTCTTTGATGTTTTCCCTCACCCACACTCAGTTCCAGCCATGATGACAGTCTGTCAGCACTCGGTTCCTGGTGAGGCTTCCTCTTCCTCTAAAGCAGAAACTTTTGATCTGTGTTTGTCTAATCCTGAACTGGTTTGAGGTGTTTCTCTCACCAGTACCGATGATTTTTCTGCAAGAGATTTCTTAAGCTGAAACAAAGCCTCAGTGAATCAAAGTCTTCCAAGCCAGGAGTGAGAAACAAGTGAGAGTGCAAGCAGGGGAGGAAAGTCTCCACACACCTCCTAAGAAAGTTTCTGGAGACATTCTTATAAATAGGGGAAAATGAACAAAGGAATTAAGAGCTCGTGGGAAATGGCTGACCCAGCATCCCTACAGGAGTATAAATAGCTGCCCTGATTCACTGCACTCCCTTTGGACCAGTCTGCTCTTTGTCAAATCTTGCCTGGTAAATGCTTGAAAAGGATCTTGGCAGCAGCTCTCCCAGCTTCAAGAGAGGCTCATTCTTAACTTCGGGATTTCTTCCTTTTCTGCACCTTTCCACCAAAGGGAAAGCTTGGTGTGGCTGGCAGAGCTGAGCCCAGCCCAGGCTGCTGGAGCCCTGCACTGAGCAGAAGAGCTCTCTCCAAGCAGTGAGTGCCCCACGCTGAGCACTACCACCAGCTGGAGCTGAAATGGTTTTATCTGGCTTACACGAGGCATTTTAGCAGCAGGCACTAGCAGGGCACAGCCTCATGCTGGTGGCTCCTCTGTCTCTGGCTTGCCCTTCAGCTTGAGAAGGTTTCCTGGCACAGTGAGCCACATCTGACTTTCCAGCCCGACACAGACTCCCCACAGCACTCCAGAGCTTGGATTTGCTGCAGGTTTAATGACAGCCCTTCAGCCTCCCCACTGGCAGGGCACTGCTCTGATGCTGGGATCCTGTTTTGCAGATTTTGCTTCAGCAGGCAGCTTGGGAACCCCTGGCAGGTGCCTGTGGGCACAGGGGAGTGCACTGCACACACCTGCATGGTACAGGCACGGAAACGCTTTGGTAATGAAGCAGTATGGGTATTTCTGGACTTTCTGGTTCACAGGGAAGAGAATTTAGAGGTTGTTTGGGCACAGTCTCAGATTTCATTAGCTGATCCAGGCTGCTGGATCGTGACCTGACAGAACAGACCATGAACGAGGTGAGTGCAGGGACTGCATCCTGCCTGCTGAGAGCACAGCACAGGGAGCTGGGACAGCTGCTTCTCCAGAGGGGCAGAATTAGCTGTGCACATAAACAATTTTTTGTTGACCAGTAGCTGCAGGGAAGCCAGCTCTCACACTGCAGATACCATCCCCACAGGGAACAGAAGGAAAGAACTGTTTCTCTGTACAGCTTGATCCAACTGAGCACAGCCTTTTGGGCTTTTCACCCAAGAATTAGGTACTGACCAGGGGAAGAGATGAAAATCCAGTAAAATCAAAGGTTGCAATAACCAGACTTGTAAGTAATTAAAAAAATAAAAAATAAAATTTTCTATCAAGAGTTTCTCTTGCAACCTTTTGACTTCCAACAACTTCAGTACTGGAACTGTTCCTCTGCAGCTGGTTTAAGGCATAAGGATGTCACCCTAACATCCAGAGCCTGTGTCAAGATAGATGACTGCCTTGAATTCTGCTCAGGCCTCCAGCCTCTCCAAAGGCTGAGTGCTGCAGGGATTTAGCAGGGATGGTGGTGAGCAATGAGGAAGAGAGAGCCTGGCTGCTGATCTGAAGGTATGATTGTGTCACATCCTGCCCTAGGGAAAAGGACTTTGTGTTCTGCTGAAAACCTGAACTTTACAGTAAATCACCTGCCAAAGGCTTTTTTTTTAAATTAGATGTTACAGGAGCACTTGACACATGGATGAAGCCACAGCCTGTGGAACATGCCCTCCCTCAGGAGCCTGTGCAGATAAGTACCTGTTGCTTTCCAAATCCTACCAGCATTCTCAGCGTTAAAGGCTCAGAGCCTGATGGGTTTGGAACGCCTTTGCTTCACAGCAGAACAAGGAACTGCTCTGCAGAAGTGCTCTTTGCATTAAATAAACGAGCAAACAAGAATTGATGCTTTCCCAGTCTCAGCTGAGGCTTAATAAGGGGCTGGGTGGCAGCTTCACCACTTGGCCCCCTGTCACACCCTCTGTCCTGTGAGCCAGGTGAGTTCAGGGGCATTTCCTGCCAAGAGGGATCATTACAGATCATGCACAAGGTTTTTATTCGTAATATCAGCAAAACAAAACTGACACCAGACCCAATAAGAAAACAATCCTACAGAAACAATAGAACCCATAAAGCAGGGGCAGTAATACCTAACCTCAGTCAGGAGAGAATGATCAATCCCACTGTAAAGTGTTCTAATACCCACCATTTACTGGGGTTGCTGGATGGCTGACCCTCACAATCTGGGCAGTGCCAGCACAACTCACCTGCCAGCATCCTGATCCTTCAGTCAGCTTGCACCAGTGCCAGGGCAGAAATGGCTCAGGGCTCTATAAATCAGGGAAGTCTCACGAATCTGTGCTCCACTGTGGGGCTGTGCAGAGAAAGACCCCAGCCTCACAATGCTGCAGCCCTGCTGGAATCCAGCTTTCCCTTCTGGAGTTCTGTGCCATACTAAGCACACATCCCAAATTCTGCCCTCCATCCCATGAGCAGGGAACTCCCACTCACTCCTCTAAGGGATGGAGGTAGGAGAGTTGAGTTTCAATAAATTAAAGATGCACTTTTGCACCTTGAAAGTCCCCTTTCAAACCATAATGGCCTGTGAAGTGTCACAGCAGGGAGTGGTGCCTAAAGAGCTTCCACACCAAATCCCTAAGCAGGAAAGGGAGCCTGCTGTGGGAATCCCAGCTGCTGTTTTCTGCCTTTGCCTCCTACGTGATAAATGGATTTGCCACTTTAATATTCTTCTAGAGCAAGCCTCAGAGCAGCTCATTTACAATGCGTAATGACAAGTAGATGCGTTTAAAATCTCTCCATTACAGCATAGAGACCAAGCCCCCCTCCACCTCCTTTTGAGCAGAAGCTGCTCTCCACAACCTGTTAGGGATATAAAGGGTGTTTCCTGGCCAACAACCACCACAACCATCTTTACCTCGTGTTCTGAGTCTATGAATCAGGATGCAGAGCGGGAAAAAGTGTGCTGGTACCATCCTGCATGTTCAGCTTGTATTAAAAACTGACATAATTTGGCAGATGTATTAAAGATTCTCAGTTATGCCCCACCCCCTACTGCTTTATCCTTTTTTAGGCTAGGTAAACTCAGCTGGAATTTTTAGCATGTGGATCCTTTCAGCACATCTGCCTTCACTGTGCCTTGCAGGTGTTTCCAGTAGCAGCAGCTCTGGCTGCAAGTTTGAGAGTTCTGAGCAAGGAACGGGACCAAGGAGGGCAAAAGGGATGCAGCAATGCGGTTCAGTGTCGGGCGGAGCAAGGACAAAGGCAGCAGAGGCACTGCTCAAACATTTTAGATACAGATGTGCTCCAGCATGGTCCAGGATAAAGCCTGCTGTTTGTCCCTTTAAAGGTCAGAAACTCCTCTTGAGAAGCACTAAAATCCTGTGACAAAATTCAATATTGCCAAAGGCAAAGGGCTATTAACTATCAAATTATTTTTACTTTGCTGTTTAATTATGCCCTCAGTCCACAAGCTTCTCCCTGTTGCTTCAGTCTTCAGCCTTCACAACAGTTGTGAAGCAAAATCAATTACGAATTTATCCCAACAGCACAACTGCAACCTGAGTCAACTATGTCGATGCTCAGCAGCAAAATGTAAAGGATAGTCTGAATTGGGCTGCTGACTCTCTGCTGGCCTCCACATCATCACAGCTGATAAGAATGCAAGACAAAGTTATGCCTAATTAACATACATCAGAAAAAAGTTGTGGACAGCTTCTGCCTCCCTGTCCCCTCAGCTTGTTAACAGTATCTGGTAGGGTAACACAGCCCCACAGCAACATTTCAACTCATTTGTGCTGGTGAAAAGGTAGAAACAGAGCCCCAGAACATCTCTGAAGGTTTGGGTTGTGCCAGAACTCAGGTGCTACAGCAGACGAGATCCAGGCTAAATATTTCTGAAGAGCCTGCCTGGTGCTACAGCTGTGATTGTTGCTTCGCATGGCCGAAGGCCTGGTGAAGTAAAGGCCAACAGAAAAGGGCATGGCCCCGTCAGGCATCAGGCAAAACGCACTGGCGAGGATCAGGTGCTGGGGATTCTCAGCAACCCCTGAAGGGGAAGGAGAGAGGGGCAGCAGTGCCAGGGCAGGGGCTGCTGGACAAAGGCAGCCTGGCCCTGTGCCAGGGTCGCTGCCATCAGCCCGTGATGCACTTTGGGGCGGAAAAATCACGCCCTGAAAAGTCACTGTTCGTAAAGGAGACAGAGGAGCTCTGCAACTTTATTCGAATAAAGGGAGAGAGCACTGGGGCACACGCCCGCGGGCTTTTCTCTCTCGAGCTTTCGGAGGGCACAGCCTCCCTTTTATCCCAAACTCCCGGCCTCTTCCTTTCCCCCTTGGCTGAGGTACCAGGAAGGTGCAGCCTTCCCGAACCGCCTACCCCAGATCCCCCCTTGAAGCTGCTGTTTTACCCCAAAGTTCAGAAACTCAGGCTTGTGCAGACCCACAAGTGTCAGGAGTTAAACTGTCCGGGTTCTGTAACAAACCTGCGGCTTCAAGCGGGTAGGGACATTAAGGCCCATCTCAAAGGCGTTGACACCCATCCTCTCACCCATGGAATTGTTTGTAAAGATATTAGCACACATCTTTCCTATCACTTCGTTGCCCCAAAGTAGCAAACTCGTCTCCTTTGCTTTAGAAATTCGGTTAGCAATTAATAGGTTAGAGAGAAAGGGAAGGAAAGAATTTAATGTCCTGCCTCTCCTTGTGTAGTTTTGAAAGCCTGGGCGCAGTGAAGCACGGCCGTGAGGAGCTCTGGCTCCCAGAGGCATAGGGAGCACGGTCCGAGCAGGAGGTCAGGAAAGGGAGGGTCCGAACTCTGTGTCCGTCACATTCCCCCTGCAGCCGGACCCCAGGAACTGCATCAAACAGCAGCACAACTCCGGCTTCTTCAATTTCACCCTGATGCAGCTGCATCGAGAAAAGCTTCTGGTGAGTTGCAAACCCAGAGCAGTTTTAAATACAAACGTGGTACTTACCTGATGGCAAAGCCTCAGGCAAAGCTACGGCAGGCACCAGCCTCTCCTGCGTTCCCTCCCTGCAGTGAAAGGATCAAAAGCACGTGTGCAGCCCAGCCACAGCTGAACACTGCATTCACCTCAGGTTTCCTACCCTGCAAAGCATCACAAATCTGCTCTGGCACATGAGCAAACAGGGAAATGGAGCTTGATCCGCACATACAGAATGACCCGCAGAGTGCTCTAAAACTCCCGGTGCTGGGGCTTTATTACCGAAGCTGGAAATCTGATTAGAGAAGTCCACATGGATTCCATGACAGAGGCCTCATCAGCTCCCCTTACACTGCCTATTCCTCTGGAAGCATTCCTTGGCTTTAGCTGTCTGTTTGGTAATCATTTCACTTCATTCAAATCTTACACGAGATGGAGATCACTACAAAAGTTCACAGGTAACACCTTATAAAAACAGTTTCCCCAGATCCAGTCACCTCCAAGGAGGAATGGCAGCACGCTGGGTGTCATTTCTGTAGACAATTATCCAGCTGGAGCTGGCACCTGACCCGATAGAAAGAGCTTTTGCATCAAGATCTGGGGGACAATTTCACAATGGCCACAGCAAAACAGTTTTGCTCGGCCTTTTCCTTGCATCTAACAAGCAGAATTTAGTCGTTGCCTCCAGCTATCCTTTGAAATGTAGATTATAAAACACCCACTGCCAGCACGGGCTGCAGAGATAAGAGGAGCATCAGGCTGCAAGTGAGGCAGTGCTGAACAGCCTGGTGGTTATGGAATATTGTCACACAGAAGGAAACAGCAGCGTGTGGCAGCTGAGCAAGTGCTTCCAGCACTCACCCTGCCAGAGCAATGCTTGATCAGCTACCTGCACTCGGCAGCTGCAAGGCAGTTGATAACACATTCACTGCTCAGGTTGATAGCAATTGCAATTCTGATTGCATCTCTGAAATTCTCGTTTACATTTTTTACTTTCTCTAGTAAATCTCCACTTCCTTCCCTGTTTCAGGAGGTTGGGCCCAGGTATTTTTTCACATATGCCTCAATGCAGAGACTGAGAGGCTGGTTCACGTAAGAAAAGCTAAACAATTAGGTAAAATACTTGCCAAAATAATTTTATTTCCTTTGTGCATTCAAATATATATAAACATACTTTCTTAAACTTTCCAAGACAGCAGCATCTTATCACAAAACAAATTTCTGAACTTAGCTACACTTTTTAAGCAACCAGTTCATGAGACCAGGTTCTCCTTCTGCTCTCAAAGTACAAAATTAGGTATGAAGTTGAATTGCTTGGCAACAAAAACAAGCAAGATATTTTCTTTCATAAAAAATCCAATTTCTTTGCAGCCTCATTTTGCAAGCAGAGACTATTAGAAGCAGATTCTTACTGGGCTCATTATGGGTCACTGGGATACTAAAATGCATCTATTCATTGTCCTTGCACAGTGCCACACACACTTGTCAGAAATCAGACTGACAGCACTGGTACAGGTTCCTGGTTTTAAGACTTGCCTTCTGTTTGGACTCAGTCATTGGCTTTCTGGGGACCACACCTGTGGATAGTGCTTCTGGTTAGGGTGAGTTGGCACTTTGATACACAACAGGAAAGCTGAATGTAGAGTTTTCAACACTGCCACAATCCATCAATGGCCAAGGCTGATGCATTAATGATCACAAAATAGTATTCAGGGTTTGTATTTAAGCAAAATGAAAATATGGAGGTTACTCCAGAGTGCAGGTATGTTTTAATTCAAGCCCTGAGCCCAATATTCCTCTTTTAAATGACTGTCTCCAACATGTCCTCAAGTAACTAAACAGGAACTGGTTGTAGTGGCAAATAATACATCACCAGTTCTCTGAGGAGGCCATATGCTGCATTTTCTAACTTTTAAAATTTGTTTAACATCTGTAATTTCAAAATAGTTCTTTAAGTTAATGTAAAGCTTTAAAGAACAGTGGGTAATTCCATCTTCAGACGGTGATGTTGTTTAAGTAATTTTATTAATAAGAACTGCTGTTCACCCTCAGGACATGAGGTAAGCACTGAACTCCTGGCACTCATAGCAAGCCACACTGTCCAAGACCCATTCCCGAGTTACCACGGCAACGTTGTTCTGCTGCCGGATTGCTGCAAGACAAAGACACGAACGATACAGCTGTTATCAAGGAGCCCAAACAAGCTTAAGGTGAGGCTACTGATCTTTCAGAGTAAGCTGTTTGCTTTATCCGTGACATTTAAAAAGCCTTGATAAAAACCAGAGTCTAAAAGCAGTGATGTGGCAGTACCACTCCCTTTAGCAAGGCAGGTAACACTGCTGCTCCAAAGGGGAGCTTTGCCTGGCCAAGCAGGCAGCAGTGAACACAACATAAACACTAAAAGGAAAGAATGCAATTGTTGTCTTTTAATTTAGGATCTCAGGGACAGAGCTTTGGTTCCTGTCTGCCCAGACACACTGAGGATGTGACAGGCAATTAGTCTCATTAAGACAGAAGCAACAGAAAATTACTGAAGTGCTTTCAGTTCTTCCTCATTCCAGGATCTTTTTTATTTTCTCCTTTTTCCAGTGCCATGGAAACAGCTGGAAACATCATCCTGCTCCACAGTTTTGTTGGACATCACTGTAGACTGACTAGCTCCCATTCACTGCAGAACCCCCCTATCTCTGAGGCACTCTGGAACACTTGCACTTTCAAAGTCTCAAGGTTTCTCCCGAGCATTTTGCTCAAAAGAAAAAAACCGCAGAAATACATCTGTTAAGGCTTTTTAACATGACCTTTCCAGACCAAGGGAATCATGTTCCATCTGAGGCTTTCTCCTAGATCTTACTAGTCCTCCAGGGACACCCTCCCCCACCTTTTAAAAACTATTCAATCAGGAAAGTTTCTGTAAAGCTGATGATACACAGAGGACAACTGAGGCAATAGCTTTCATCTGCCAGAGTAGCTTTTAAGACTCTGTTGCTGGTTTAGACAATATACTTTGTCCTTCTAGGTTTTTCTTTCAAGACATACTTCCATCTCCAGATGCAGTAGAGTTTTCATTCCTCTACAAACCTCTGATATTTAGCTATTAAAAGGACAAAAGTGATAAAGACACTCAATGTGTACCAGAAAGCAGCTCATGACAGGGTTGCTTTACCTCTATAATCCGCGTTTTCCTTCCAAGCATCTGGCTGCACAACCACAACAGCAGTAGAATTCTAGGAATTTAAGATTAAAAAATAAAAATGCTATTGTTGTCTGTCCTTACATAATTCTCATTCTCATATCTATCTACAGAGAGCAACAACTAGGCTAACTCTGCTTCAGAGCACCACCTCAGAGAGGAATTTAAAAAGTAGTAGAGGGAGAAAGATGTTAGTTCCTAAGATTCTTCTGTGATTTCTCTCTGTGAGAGAAATGCTGTGACTACATTCAAGCACTAAAAGGCTTTTTGTGCTGGAAAGGGAGGCTCAGGGCTAATTTCAAGACAAATTAGTTATCTGGCCAACATCAATCATTTCTCCACTACAAGGAGCCTGTCTTCTAGTGAAGGCTGGCCAGGCCTGGAACCAGGGGGCACTGCCAGGCTGTGCAGACAGCTCTCACAACTGTGGGAGGACAACACTCATCAACACTTACTGCTGTGCGTGTGAACAGATCAGGCTGCTTCACCACAGAGGCACCACAGAGCTCCACCATCCACTCCAGATGTGCTGAGGAAATCAGATGAACAGTCAGTGACTTCAGTGTTTTATATCTCATTGAAGCTGACACTATTCCCTAAGCCCTCCCGTGTTTGTTCCAATTCACAAACCACCATCATTTGAAAGAGTTGTTAGCCTTGGTAGAAAATAAGTCCTTTCACTTTCAAGCCTGCTAGGGAACATCAACTCCCCCTTCCCTCACCCCCTAGTCAGGTCTGCACAAAACAAAACCCTAAAAAAGCAATGGAACACATGCCCAAAACTTAAAGTCAAAATTTATTTCCTCTTGTAAGGATGCAAGACATGAAATGAAAATTAAAAGTCAGAAGTTAGAACTGTGATTATCTCTCATTAACAAAAGTAGCCAAAGTACTTAATTTCCACCAATTTGTTGAATTAGTAGTGAAGAAGATTAAGTCTCTCAAGTATAAGAGCCACAATTGAGGATCACTGCAGCAGGTGAAAGCACTGCGTCCTTTGTAGCAATTACTGTAAATGTCAAGAGATGTGAGCATATTTCACCCAGTAAAAATAAAATTATATTGGACAAATCAGAAAGTATCTGCTGAATAAGCCACAAAAATGGGAAGTCAGGTACAAGTATTTTAATTTTAAAACTATAGCTTAAATTTTCAAAACATGTAACACACTTTATTAAATTTTAAAAGTAAAAAATAAAGCTCTCCTGAAGAGCTTTTTCTTTGTATATTGACTTCTGGCTTTGTCGTGTTTCACTTTTAACACCTGCTTCTGTAGACAGGAGGCTATGATAAGGATGTGTCAACTGCTAGAAAAGGATACTTAGGAACTGTTTACTAAGACAGAAGAAAAGATGCTCAAATATGAGTGTTCAAGAGCATCAATAGCAATTACCAGTCAGCATGACATTAATGCTTTTCCTTCAGCACTAGGGAATCAGAGAGGAACTAGATAAAATGCCTAGTTTGAAATGCAGCAAAACTGCCAGGGGGTTGTCTGAGGACATCCAAATAGAAGAGAACACCATTTCCACTCCATTTGGAGATACAACTGAATAAAGGTCTTTAACTACACTTTACCCCATGTAGCTATTTCAAAAGGTCCAGAGGAAAAGAGGTAAAAAATTATCCAAGAAGAGGTCAAATGTAAAATTCTGGTGAATGCACAGCTCCAAATATTTTATGTTAACCATTCATCCAATTCTGTGAAAATGACACACCTGTGGTCATATCAGTGAAAGGTCCATAGCAACAGATCTCAAAGTCTTTAAAGATCTGAAAAGCAAGGAACATGTTAAAGTTAAACAATGCTAAATATGCTGTTTTCATTGCACTTCCAGGGCTTGTTATCAAGTTATCACTATTTCACAAAGCCCATCCGAAGCTCTTTGCAACCTACAAACCAAAAGAATATTAAAGACCACTAACCCTACATTACAAAAAGATAGCATTCACTCCAAGCTTAGTGAGTCACTTCAGAGTATCTGCTCTGCTGCTGACTGAGCTCACCTTTCATGTATAAAAACACTTAATTTGTACAACTTTGTGTATACACAGAAGAGCAGAGAAGTTGGAAGAAGTTCCAGGTACTCAGCCAGCACAGCCCCATATCTGAAACAGTCAGAGCAGGACAGAGTTTGCATCCCTGAGGTGCTTGTACCTTTTCAGTCAGAGCCTGTCTGGCCCTCTTAGGACCTTGGTGGTTCCGCCCGTTGATTACATCTCCCCGAACTTCAAAGTTCTCCTGGAACATAACACAAGCAAGGAATCAGAAGTCAGAGACTGAGAACACTTTCCTGTCAAAGTTCTGCATCAAAACAGGAAGATGTCAGATTTCAGAACTGAAAATCTCTGAGTGTGTTCAGAATATGAATTAAAAGGCTTTGCAAAAAAAATGGTGGAGTAATGAAACCCCTGCGGCATCAGGTAATTTTTAAAGAAATAAATTATAGTCAAACTGTACAGTAGTCTAGCAAACTAAATAAAAGAAGCAGCACACTCCATGACTACAATTGTCTTATCAGTAAAGTCTTATTTGATAGAAATTATCTGTACATAACATGATTTCCTTAAGCAAAGGATAGATCTTTTGCCCTATGCTATAATCGATCAGTATCAGTAGGAATACTAAAAAATACATCTATAACCTGTTAAAAAAAAATTAGGGACTCATGATGTCTTCAATGCCAATGAACACATATAGCCTAAGTGTGGCTTTTGGTCAAATTAGAATCCCAGGTTTCAGAGCTAAAATTCCATATTAAATGTTTAGACAATATCTGAGGTATCTGATAAGTCCATCACGTAACAGCATTACTTAACCATCTGACAGTTCACTCAAGATAAAAGACCTACCTCATCCAGTATCCTTCCTTCTTTAAAAGACTGAATTATCCCTAAATAAAAAGATAGAACAAGAAAAGTCATTTTATCCAGCAAAATTGTTCTTCCACTACCAGCAGTCTGACTTCATTGCTATATTAAATTGAAGGTATTTGTACTAAAGGAGTACAGTACAACACTGAAAGAACTTAAGAGAACTTTTTTCCCTTTTATAAATAATACTAATTTTACACAAATTGATGCCATGCATTGCAAAGATTTAAATTAAGAGGGACAAAAGTGTTTTGCCACAGTGGGGAGCAATTCAATGTGGCTATCTGAAGGCAGGAAAAGTATTCACAAGAGTAAGATGCTTGATGCTGCTGTTCGTTTGTGGTTTTTTAATTTTAATTTATTTTAAAGTATTTAGAAAAAACATCAGATAGCAAGACATGAAGAGATCCTTTTCTTTACTGTAAGAAGTGCAGACTGCATTCATGGTAGAAGGGCAAAGACCATTTAGCTCCAAAATAAGTTATACATACACTGGTAACTAACTACCCATTTTCCTCCTGCAATGCCCAGGAAGTACTTCAGAGTCCGTTCACACACCAGCTCCTCATCTGCAGAGCAAACAAGAGTAAAAGCTCTTTTAGTTTTGCCGTTAGCAAAAAACCACAGGTCAGGTTATTTGTATGTAAAAGCAAACATTTTTTGCCAAGTGCAGCAGCAAAATACCCAAACTATACAAAGGTTCCAACAGTCCAGGGTCATGATCCTACTAAACTGAAGGAAATGAGCAGAAACAAATCACATGTACCACTTATGATCCCTTTTTTAAATTATTCAATAAAGATAAGAGGCAAGAAAGTGCATGATTTCTTTGGAAACTATCTTTGTTTCCTTTTGGTTGGTTCTGAACTGCTTCACACCGGTATGCTGTAAACACCTGGAAATTATGACCAAGCAGCTGGAGAAACAAATACGAAGTAACATTAACCTTGAATTACACAAGGAAAAACACACCCTTACACTGATTCTATGAAATAGAAAGATTCACAAGCTTAAACAAAAAACTTACAATAGAGAAAACAATCAATACCTTTTCCTCAAACTTACTGAAATTTACTGCTGACCTGTCTGCTTGTTGGTTAGACTAAAGGTAAAATTCTACAAGGTCTGTCAATACCGGATTTGGTCCCTGAGCTCCCAACAAACCTGTTTTCATTATGACGTGGGTTGTTCCTTTAGTAATGTGATTAGATAAAGTGCTCTGAGTCTTTTTCACAAACTTCTGGACCACCAACTGAAAAGTAGTTAAGAAAACAAATAGTTAGCAACAGTTTTAACTCCCCCACCATCCCCAGTTTGTAGCAGCATAATGTAACAGTATAGTTACTTTAGAGTAACAGTTTTATGTGTTGGCACACAGAATGTACACTTCCTTAAGTCAGGTTTGGCACCATTCAACAAACTAAAGTAGAGCAGAGCTCTTGGCATGTGTTTTACAACCCAAAAGCCAAATCCTTCTGGAAGTTGAGCGCAAAACCAGGTTTATCAGCAACTCAGAATTATTACTTACAGGAATGCTCACTATGGATCAGAATCTGGGTGAAGCAGCATCACCTGGGAACACTCACTGAACCAAACACCCACACAGCCCCTCCCCAGCCCCAAGGCTTTCTAGGAGTCCTCTGGCTTTGGAATCATGTGTTTTTCTCCCAGACATTAAGGATCATTTAAAAAGTTCAAACTTCACTAAGCTTAACAATGCCATTACAGGCAGCATTCTCACAGTCTTAGGAGTGATAAAGTTTGACTTAAGTTGCTGCATTACTCACCTGCAATTCCTACAAGATCAGTTTTATTATACTTAGAGATCTCTCTATTGAGGACTACAGTGGTAATCAGGAATCATTAACTAGTGATCTCAAAATGCTGAAATTTACTTACATGCTCGCTGTGATTCAGACCTGATGCCACAATTGACATTTCCTTCCTCTTAGTCACAACTGGAGTTGCTGCATTTCCTTTCCCAGTTGCATTGTGCAGAACAGGTGCAGGAAAACAAACATTTCTCTTCAGTTTGTGTCCTGGGCCACTGCTTTTATCAGAGTTCTGAGCTACGACAGGCCCATCTGTGGCTTCTGCAGTCTGAGGGGTAAAAAGCTTTACAGAGGAGGAAGAGTTATCTGGACTCTGGGTCATAGTTCCAAAAAGATCTGCTGAGAGAGATGCACTGTTTTGCCTGGTCCCAGATTCCTGCTCCTCTGCATTTTCTGAAGGAAAAGAGAAATTACTCCTTGAGAAAATTGCATCTCTTTCTTGTAGCCATGGGAGAAGGCTGTTGCTCTCTCTTTTAGGTTTACGTTCTGCAGTTACTTCCTCACCTTATGTGTTTATTACTTCATCTTTGCCTCTATCATTACTGTTTCCTGATCTATTGGCAAGACACTAGAATACCTGTGAAACTTTTAGCAGTGTATTTGTCAAAGCATCTGAACTTAGGAGTTTTTCTGTCTCACTTCTATTACTGTCAAAATGCTGTCACACTGCGTTTGATGGGCAGCCACACAGCTGGGCTACCAAACAAAGCAGTAACACCTTTTTAAAATGACCAGGATCATATAAATTAAAATCCTTGATTTACAGGAAAAAGGTGTGCCTTGCTGATTTATAAAAACATGCAAAGAACAGGAGAAAAAGACCAGAAATAAAAATGCACTGGGTTTCTCTTAAATGTTACCTGCTTCAAGCTGACACTGCCTGGATTCTTGCACTGCTTCCTGCACAGGTTTTGTCTTTTCAGAGGGAGTTTCATTCTTTAGAACATTGTCACACTCAAGGCCTTTCTCCAGATCTGATTTCTTTGTTAAAGAGGATTTAGAAGGTGGAAGCAACAATTCTGGAGACCTTGAGAGAGGGAAATTGATTTTAATACCTTTTTCGCTCTAAGTATCAGAAAAATGTAGCAACAGCAAAACTACTGTAATTTCTCAGAAGCTCAGAGATATTTTAAGATTTTTTTTTTAAATAAAAATTTAGAAATAAACAGAAAACCCCCCAAACTCCGAACAAAACCACTGACCTTTTTCCTTCTCTCATTTGATCCATTTCAAACATTCTTGCAGTACCAGCACGTGGCAGTTCCCTATGGGCAGGTAAAACCTCACAGTTCTGACTCCCATGCTGCTTTAGCACTGCTTCAAGTGCAGCCATTTCTTGCTGAAGTTTCTTCAGGCTATTTTGCATAGCATTCTTTTGCTGCAAAGGAGGCACAAGAATGCCAACATTACAAAGTCAGGATGGATTTCTTTAACAAACACTCGAAAATCAGAAATAGCAAAAGTTTTGAATTAGTTTTTGCCACGTGTTCAAAAGGTGATTTCTACTGTAACAAATACTGCGCACACCCCACATCAGAAGCAGAAACACCCAAACCACCACACACACATTTTTCCAGTCATGTTATTGCAGTTTAGATGTCTCAGAGTTTAATCAATCAGAAAAGAAAACAACCCAACTCCTGCACAAATTTATTTAAAAGTAATTTTCTCCAAACTGCATTAGTAGTTCAATACATGATGTTCATTATAAAATTTTAAATTGAGTCTTCATTTTCCACCATTACTAAAAGTCCCAAAGATCATTTAAAGGACTAAAATATTTCATAATATTCTTCCTTATGTTCTCCCTCAAAAATCACATGATTAAAAACATGCCATAGGCAGGTCCTCATAAGAATAGCTCAGGGTTTCCAAGGACCTTATTAAAAACCCAAACCCTTCACCTTTCATGATGAAGCAATTTCCACAGAACTGAATATTCCACTTGTAGCTCCACCACTGGCACCGTGTGGAGCCTCTTTGTTACTGAACCCATAAAAAGCCCCAAGCAAAGAGAAAACCATCACCACACTACAACCCAAAATTCCCCACCCATACTGCCATGAATCCATTCAGCCCAGGCACATCCCAGTATTTCCATCCATGAAGACACATTAGGTAGCAATTCCCTGCCAGCTGACATTTTACACTGTAAAATGTATATAAGCACCCATAAAGCACAAAAATTAAATTCACTTTTCTTTGACATACATAAAGCCCATAGGGCTGATAATGCTGAAGAGAGATTTGGCATAAGACTTACCTTAAAATCACATAGGACAAAAAAAAAAACCCCAAAGCAAAACAAAAAAACCCAAACCCCTAACCCTCAACTGCAACCCCACCCCAAATCACCCAATACATAAAATCAGGCCACTGAGAAGAATTCAGGATATTAACAGCAGACAAAAAATACACTGCTAGTCACACCTTTCATTAGACACTGCCTGTTGGGACTTGTATCTATAATATTCTAATATGGAATTATTTGATTTATTCTAATACGGAATTATTTGATTTAATCTTTACACATAGAAGACAAGTCTCCGTGCTTCTAAATATCTACTGTAACAAATCTAATCCTTATCACCAAATCCTCATAAATTCCTATTATTAAAGCTTTTAAATATAGGGAGCTGACATTTCCAGCACTGGCCAAGTGTGGAAATGCATTAATTAGCATCTCCCACAATTAAGCCCTGTAACCAATACCACACAAGCTGTGGCAGTTGCAGTGTAAGGTCAGCAGGCGAGGCAAAGTTGGACAAATAATGGCATAGAAGCAGCTCTACAGTTCTTCATTAATTATGCTTTTGGAAGTAATTTAGTGACAAAGAATTATGATGAAAGTTTTCCACTGCATTGGCTTCACAGCTTTCATGTGCTTGCTTATTTCCTAGAATGCAAGCTGCTTCTAGCATTTAGTGCATAAACTCACCTGTGTAGTGAGGATTTCACCCTGAGACAATGGTCCACATGAATCTTCTACAATACTTATTTCACTGTCGTATCCAGACCCTTCACCTTGAAGAAGGTGGAAAAAAGAAAACCTGGGTTAAAGAAAAAACCCCACCAAACAAGAAACCAACCTACATTATCCATAATCTCTTACCACAGAGGTTTTAGAGAACCAGAAACTATAACACTAAAGTGACAAGTTTTGAAAATGTTGAAGTCAGAAAGGCATATCTACTTAAAGTGAACATGTCAAAGAATACCATGTCACACACATGACAAAGCAAACAGAATTCAGTGTTTCAACAGTGATGAAAGATGCCTAAACATTTACAAAGGCCATAAAAAGGTCAAAATATCCACTACAAAATCCTAGAGCCAATTTCAACAAACATTTCACCTGGGGAAGAAGCTTGGATAGGCTGTGAAATTTTGCTGATGATGCAAGTATCACATTGCAGTAAGAGAACTAGCATTTCCCTCAAAAATGAATTCCCATTAGCAATCAGTCTCTAATGCCCAGTCTGCTCATTTGTGCTCTGAACAAAGAACACCTTGGAAGAACACTTTATGGAAGAACATAATTTTCAGGAAATAAACCACTGAGGGCTTTTTGATTGATTGTTGAAGGTAGATACATTTCTCTAAAAGAGCAAGCACCCCATAAACACAGAATAAAGCTCCCATGCAAACACCAAAAACCTTGGTGTAAGGACATTACAAACACAGATGCAGAGATAAAAATCTTGGTTTGTACCTAGGTTTGCTCCCATGTCTGGATCTTCTGGGCATTCATCTTCGGTTCTCTTCAGCCCTCCATTACAATTTTGGAAAGTTTCTTTACTGTCATTCACAGTGCTCATTTGTTCGGATACATGAGCTTCTGGTAAATGTTTCTTCAGCTCTTGTGCTCCATTAAGTGATTCTTCAGACATGTTGGATTGGGAAGAAAATAAGTTGACTGAGCATTCTGACTCCTGGCTTGGTGAAACACACACGTTACTTAGGGCAGCTTCAGGCACTTTCTGCACAATATTGTCCTCATTACTCACACCGTGAGGCAACATGTTGGGACTCACTGGACACTCTACCACTGGAGACTCTACCACAGATGTCATTTGTTTATCAGTCTGCAAAGGTGTGCTTGCTGATTTGCTGAAGATTAATGTCTGAAAGCATGGTAAGTCTTCGTCCTCGCAGGACTCTTCATCTGAAGATGGCAGTTTCTGCACTCGTCTTCGAGACCTGCGAACACCTTGAGATCTTGGCTTAGAACTTGCATTTCTATTGTGCAGGTCTTTTCCTAGAGCATTGTCACTTTTTGCAAACACTGCAGATTGCTCTTTCCTATCAGTTTCACATAAGCTGGTGTTCTCTTCGATATCAGTATCAGAGCGCAGTAAGCCATCAGGGGTTTCAGACAAACCTGTAAGATCACTGCTCCCTCTAAGAGGTTCCTCTAGAGCCTCTGCAGCTGAACACTGGGGCATTGCTGAGCTAACAGTTTGGGCTGCTTGTTCTTCATTCCCCTTTACACATTTTCTTTCTCTTTTGCTTTTTGTCCTAGTGACTTCACAGCTGAATTCAGCAGGGCTTTGCAGACAAGCTGCAGGACAAACCACTGATCTGGACTGAAAATGTAGACTTGGTCCTTTGCAATCAACAACTTCAGTCTTTCCTGCTTGATTGCTTTCTGAACTGAAGCCTATTTCCTGGCCTGTGTTTAAATCCGTTTCTTTGGGATCATGCTTCTCTGTGTTACTCTGATCACTTTGGTTTCTATTACTTTTGATGGGATTCTGTCTCAACTCACTTTCTGTCCCTATCTCAGTTGACACTGGCTTTTCATTGCCCTGCTCTTCTTGTAGCAATCTGGTTTTGTCCTCAGTCTGAGCAGTCCCTGTTCTCTCTGCTACCAGAGTCCCTTCCTCTGCAGCCTGTGAAATATCGTCCCTGTGTTCTCCTGTGCTGATGACAAAGGAAGAGACATGATCGACACAGGCAGATTGACGTGTCTTAAGCTTCTCTTGCCCAGAAACCCTGCTCGAGCTTTGAGCAGCTGTTTTCTCTTCTTGCAAGCTTTCTGGTTGTAATTGTTTGCTGTGCTTATTTTCTCCCTGAGCAGCACATGATAGATTTAAAGTTTCAGAAGCAGGACCTTCCACTGCACGTGCCTGCCTGGGAGTCTGAAAAAGGCTAAAGGATGAGCGCTTTGAATGCCTAAATATATTTCGCAGATACTGCGTGTCTAATTCACTGTCTTCAGCTTCCTTAGTCAATTCCAAAACATTTTTAGCCATTGGCAACTTGTCAGTTTTGAAGTCTCCTGGAACACTTAGTGAATCATGCCCACGCTCCTGGGGAAAGGCAGTAGGTGATTCAGTCATCTCTTCAGTCTGGTGAGAAGCAGTTTGCACAGTAGACACTGAAGGAGGTTGTAGGAGGAGAGGGCTGCCTTGTATTTCACTGTCTTGAGAACTTGTATGAGGTGCAATGGAACCACAGTTTGAAGGCTGACATGAAGATGAAGGATTGAACAGACTTTTTCCCATTTCTGCAGTGTCAGATAAATTCTTTAGACTAACCTGCACTTCATCTGCTTCCAGATCACCTCCCTTCAAATTAGTGGCTGCTGGCTTGTAACTCAACATATCTTGAGGCTCACACAGGTCTTTGCATTCAGCAGAGTCAGTTGCCACATTCCTTTGGTCTCCAGAGACAGACCTTCCATTACCACTGTTACTCTTTCTTGCTCCCTTTACTCCTTTTCTTGTTTCTTTTGTCATTTCTTCAGAAAGTAACTGAAGCCTTCTGCTGCGTCTGACTTGCCTTTGCTCAGAATCAGCTTTCCTGGGCTCTCCACTGCTTGGATAGCTATCAATCTGTGGCTCAGCTGGATCAGGGAAAATAGAGCTTCTATCCACTACTAACTCTAGAGCACACATACTTCTACTGGAATGCCTGCATTTTTTTGCTGCAGAACTTCTTTTTTTGGTGCTTTTCTGATCACAGTTATACATTTCTAGTTCCCCATCACAGTGCTTGCTAGTAACCTTCTCAGTAGCTTTCTTCCATGTGGATCCTCCTCCTTCCTCAAGTTCTGTTAGTGTATTATTTGCTCTGTTCTGGGAGAGGTGACTCTCATTAAGAGCAATGCTTTCATCACATCTTTTCTTTTCAGCATCTCCAAGGCAGCAATTAACACTTGGAGGGCCCCCATCTGTGTCTTCTGTATCTTTTTTCTTGATGAAATCCTCAGGTTGCAGGGCACAGGCAGTCTTCCTTTTTCGTTTGAGTCTGTCTTTGCTGAAATTATTCAGGCGCTTATCAGCAGCCACATCTTCCTTTCTTGTAGTAGGTACAGTGTCTTTTAAGGTGGAAGGGGGATATGATTTCCTCTCTCTCTTGTATGTTTTTCCAAATATTTTGTCTTTGATGTCATCTGTTTGTTTTGACCACCTCTTGTTTCCTTCAACTGCTGCAATTTCCTTGGAATTTACCATAGGGTCAGTCTTTTCTGAAATACAGGACTCTTTATCTGATAAACACAGATCTCCTTCACCTGAAACATCAGCTGATACAGCAGATTCATCCAGGGAAGAACCGGAAGACAAAATCTCATTGCTTTTTGAAAACCATTCATTGACTTTCTGAATGCTCCGCTTCAGTCTCTTCTTGGAGACTTTATTCAGGGTGGCAGAGGGAAGTGTCTCTGGCTGAAGCAGCTTCTCCACAGGAAGTTCTTTGTCATGGAAAGAGTCATTCTCAGGTTCATACGCCTCTCCAGCTTCCACACTTTGTACATCAGTATCCATTTCCTTGCTTTTATCCAGCCGGCTCTCTGAGCTATCTTCTGAATCAAACTCTTGGTTTTTACTGTTGCACTGGGTTTGCTTTTCATCCATTTCTTCTGGGTTCTTAAAGAAGGATGTGTCCCCATTCACTGTGGGACTGGCATCACCAAGAACATTTAAAGGAGAACTCTGGCATTCAGTCACATTCACTTGGTCAGGTTTGGCACATTCAGTGATGCTCCGAGTGCTTTTCTTGCTCAAGCCTTCCTTAGAGAAATCACTTTCACCTGTTAGATTTATAGGTATTATAAATTATTAAGCTCTATTTTACACACACAAGCACAGTAACAAACTTAATGGCTACTTTGTTTTAAAATAACTGTTCTTACTTCCCCCCAAACCAGAATATTACACTGTACAAATCTCCTTCTAGAGAAAGGCAGAAAGATCTTATTACATGTTCTTCTAATTTTTTACATGAATTACCAGCCAGTGCTTTTTCATTTGTACTATAAGGTATAATATGGCTCACATAGAATAGATTAACTTTTGTACTTTGTTCAAGTTACTTTTTTTCCTTTCTGTTCCTGTGCATAGAACATCCAAATGTTAAGAATCTAGTCTATAGGAATAATCTCGTATTATACTGTCACTGGCTCTAGGCATCAAGAGCACAGCATTATCCAAGACTGCAAGCACATATATATATATATATATATGCACAATCAGGTGAAATAAAAATGTTAACTTGTGGTCTTTCAAGCTTAATCATCTTTGTCACCAAAACAACACACCTATGACATTTGGTGGTGTTATTTCTTTGGCACACAGCTTGTCAGGCTGTGCATTGCAAGAATTATCATTCCCTTCCTCAGCACTCTCAAGTTCTTCTAGCCTCACTTGAGAAGAAATCTGAACTGCTCCTTTGTCTTCAAACCTGTTGGGAAAGGAAATCTACTTTCATTACATATAAAACCACAACAGACTGAATAGAAAATGATATTAATTTTTCCCTTTTTGCTTTCTGAAATAGTTTCTGGAGAAGTCAAGCTGCATGATTGACACTCACCACAACTAGATCCCTTCAGAGTTTGAAGCTTTTTCTTTAAAAGATCCTCTCCTGCAATCCTGAATTTAATATTTACTTTCTAAAGCACAGTACCTACTTTTCTATGGAAGATCTACATAAGCAACAAAACATTTAGAACATTTTTAAAGCATGTAATATGGCAAACTGTTGGAATTCAGCTACTCATTCTATCCTAATGCCCTCAAAGTCAAAAATCATTTGTCAGCTTAAGAATTGTATCAGTCCTAAGCTAAGAAACTAGAACATAGGAAATGAGAATATTGAACTACTGTCTTTAGAAAATAAGAATTCCTTAATCACCTTTACTTACCCAGTTTTGCTTGCCTGTTTAAAAAACTCTTCAGATGATTCAGAGCCTGAAAACAAATCAGCTGTTACTCTGCTTGGAATGATTCAGAGAAAGGTGACTTGCCAGATTCAGTGCTTATCATCACATACATACCTAGACCTTTCTAGAGCTAGATGCATTTAACTTTTAGCAGATGAAATCAAGTTCAATTGTGAAGTACTTTACCTAATTATAATGATTTCTATATATAAATATCTACATGACTCCAGCATAAAATTGCGTTTAAATACAGTGACTGGTAACAAAGTTGATTAGCTAAAAGTCAGTTTCTGATTTCTAAACTTATACACAAAACAGCTACTAGTATTTAGAATTTTGAACTGAAAGTCAGAGAAATATATTCAAATGTCTGTCTCAGATCCTTTGATCATGGCAGATGCAATAGGGAAAAAAGAGAGGAAACAAACCCTACCCATTAAAAGCAGCAATTCCTTGCTTGAAAGAACAGCATAAAAAATAAGCTATGCATGGCACCTGTCCTGCATAGCAGTCAACACCAGATAAAATAAAATTCTGAAAAGCTAGGATAGATAGCAATAAAATATTCATTTCTCAAACAGATTTCATTCTCATCTCAAGCATTGGTGACAAGGTTTAGCATTGTTCAGAAAACAGTAGCTACCTTTAGCTACAACAGCTGTAATTTTTTGCACATCTGTAAACATCTTCTCTGGATCTTGTACACCAAGGCTTAAGGGTTCACTATAGCAGCATTATTCACCATGATATAATAAATTATGTAAAAATCCCTTTTGATTCACCAACTTGGAATTGTCCATTATTTGTCCCTTTGTTGTCATTTTGGGTGTTGAGGGGAAATTAGTGTTTATAAAGACTTTGGACATAATCACCTTTCATTACTTTGCAAGCATTGTACAGAAGATCAATTAGTGTGGATTTACAACAGATCTTACCAAACTCCATATAAATACCCCTTTGAGAGTCACATTTCTGGGGTTTGTTTCTTGGGTGACACATTTTGGTCTCTGTAAGCTGAACATTCACACTAGCTTCCTGCTGACAGGAAAATAGAAAGGAATAGTTATTTATAACAGCGGGGTATTTAAAAAAAAAATTCATAGCTATTTAAACTTTAACAGGGGCTGATATAAATAGTGAGTTCGTATGCATTGGTAGCTTCTATGCACAACACAGTACAAATAATTTATCATATTGATGTCAGTAATGAAATGTGTCAATAGAAACATTGTGTCATGCATTTAACAGATCAAATCATTAACAGTTTGATCTTACATTCTGTTTTGTCTAACACTCTATTCAGCATTAAGCAGATGAGAACAGAAACAACATGCCATGAACAGTCACACACACAGCAATTACCCCAAGCTGGGTAATGCCTTATGAATCCTAAGACATAGTTATGATCTTACCCCTGAAAAGGTAAAACCCCTACAAATAGTTAGGCAGCCTCATGAAACAAGCAGGTTGAACAAGTTTTCAATCCTAGTTTCAGTAACAGACTGCATCATGGCAATACTATGGATAAGTTCAGGTCGAACATCTTTCTCAGGTAAGTTAGGAAGACAAAAATACAGAGATGTCCTTGTCCAGAATATTACTCGAGAAGACAAAAATACAGAGATGTCCTTGTCCAGAATATTACTTGAGTCAAAGAGCAATCTGAGATCAACCCAAAATCTCCTACTTCATTCTTTTATGTATATGCATATATACACATTCCAAATATATTTTAAACAATCCACGAAAATAAAATGGGAAAAAACAGTTACCAAGGTGCAGTTTTCTTGTCCATTTCCTTTAGCACTTTTTCTCCTGTTTCTGAAGCCCTTACTTTGGATGACAGAACTTTCTTTACACAGGGACTCAGTAGCAGTGGCTTCCGTGGAAGTTTTAGGAAAGTGATGACTCTTTAAAACTAAAAAATGTTATTAGGTAAAAAAAATAATTTTTTTTACACTGAGTATGACTCAAGTATTATATATTAATGAAATAGACTTGTGTAGACCCTATGCACTTAGTGTTTATCCAAGAAAGAAACCTTGTTTCTTATTAGTCTGATCATTCTGAGTACTCTTCAAGTAATAAGTAAAAAGCCAACTAATTTTCTCAACCAATTTTGGTTTATATAGATAATCTAGCAAGAACAGGATCTAATTCTAGTGGCTGAGCAAATTAAAAAATAAAGTCTGTTTTTTATAGCACAATATACAAAACACCACCATTTGCCCCCAAGCACAATATCTTGCTTACCAAAATATAAACAGGCACATGCCTGACTTGCCAATGCCCCAACAACACCCTTAACAAGGCACTGAGCTCTAGGAAGGGTAAATTTGAATTCCCTGAGGATCTATCTGAATGGGATGGGTTAACAAACACAGCTACATCACCTGCTAATGCAGGCTCTGAGATAAAACTGCCACGCTGGGCACAGTCATAGATTAAACATTATTTGATAAACATCCAGCCATGTTTCAGCAACTGAACATAAGATTGTCTAGAGTCATCAAACACACAGTAAAACTGCTCAAGAGGTTTTTCTAAGAAAATCTTGGAAACTTAATAGAACTTATGCTTCTACAGCCAAGAAAAAAACCTTTTGATAATTCTTCCCGTATTTATTATTGCGCGGTAAATGGGATACCTTATAAATAATCATGATATGCCAAAACCTTATTTTAAAAAAGATTGGGGACATACATTCACAACACTTACACTTCGCTCCAGTGTCAAGCTCAAAAGCACGGATAGTCTCCAACAAGCCTTCAATTAGTTGCTTAAATCTTGAATTTTCTTTGAGACTTCTGAAATAACGTCAGTACTTCAGTTATTTAAAGACAAATGAACAGGTTAACTACAAATACTTCTGGAATTTTGGCTTAACAAAACAAAGGGGGTAAAACTCCAAAGTGGAAGATGAGACAATAAGACACTGTTGCCAAGAAATAACAACGCAATTCCCCCAAACAACCAATTCTATGGGAATAATAACTATCACAAAAGTGAACATATCATATTTTTCCTCCTGGAGGTTTAGTAGAGAGAAATCAATTGCAAAGATTAAACACTGATACAGCACATTTGTTAAGAGGGGTGCGTTCACCTGGAAAAAGCCTACATTGAGGTAAGGTACAACACTTACTCCTTTAGAAATAGACAGCTTACTTAATAACCACTTCTTCTTCTGTATTCCAGTCTTATGCTAATATATTTTAAGACTATTGTTAGCCTTTCCCCAGAGTTCAAACATCTCATCCTCCAGCCCCCTTACAAAGATGCATTCCTCACCTCTTGGTAACTTCAGTCTTACACAGAGGACACTCTGCCACACCTTTTTTCTTTTTGCTGATAAGTTTGAACATGCAGAACCTAGGAAAAAAAGCACTTGTGATGGTAACAAAAGAAGGATATTATTTTCCCTAAAACTGAGTATGCACATTCACCACTGAGTAGTAATCAAGTATGTATTCTTGTTCTGGTGTTCCAGTGAGTTAATTGATCCCCTTTAACACCCTCGTGAAGCTGCAGTCCTCTCTTCTACACAATTGACTTTTTCCCCTAAAGTAGCTACATGTGAAGTTATCAAACCACAGTATACACCCATGATTAGCACTGAGAAAATATATATAGAAATTAAAATCGGTATACAGGGAATTAAAAATTATAAAACCAAAAATATTACATACGGAAATTAAAAATTGCATTGCACTTGCCAAGTTTTCAAACCTACCTGCAGAATATGTGATCACATTTCGTTGAAACAGGCTCTTGTACCACATCCAAGCTACAGAAAGAAAAACAAAACCAAGAGCACAGAAGTTATAGACACTAGGGGGCCAGACGTCAACCAGAACCTTTGCTTTTTCAGCATTTGTTTGCGTCAAAGAACTACAGACCTCATTTACCTTTCAGAGACAAGGGACAAAAACCCCACACTGCTTTACAAACAATACTCTAATCCAATCAGATACATTTTTTTCCTCTCACTGAATAGAGGGCTGACACATTTAGGTTTTAATAGAAAAACAAAATTTACTAGAACAAAAGAGCAAAATCTAAGTTTTTTCCCGTTTGAACCTTACAAAACATCAGTACGTTTATCCCTAAGCACAAATCTCTTTACTTTCTGGTAAGCCATAGAACTGACAAAGCATTTTCAAAGAAAGGAAAAAAAAACCCAAAAACCTCCAAAACCTCCAAAAGATTAATTAACTATAGTATATTAACTGTTATTCCCCGACATACCATATTGGGCACTCCAAGTTCTTCTGCATAGCAGAAAGCACATTTTGTACATGTCCAACAGTAATCATTGAGAAGTCCATCCTTCACATCCAAAAATATTCTACAGAAAAAAAATAATTATCAGCTTCGTTTCTGCAAAAAATTCTCTTGCATCCCATGACTATGCTTCCTCGCGGCACGGCTCTGCTCTAACCTGCACAATGGTATCAAATACGTTGCTGTTATTACTTGAGCAAGACTTTACAGTACAGAGGAGTTCTTACTCTGAATGTTTACAGTTAAAAGCTCTCGAGTGCCTTGTAGCCAAAGGAGCGGCCAGGAAGTGTTCACAGCAGCAGCATTCGGGAGAAACTCAGCAAGGGCGCAGAGCACAAAACAGCAAAAGAGAGGGGCTTGCTAGATGGAAAAGCATACAAAGAAGACGGCAGAGGTGCTTATGCAAAGGAGCCTGGGCGTACCCACACGAGCCAGCACAGGTGAGACCCCACAGCAAACGTCGCAAATCCTGACAACAAAGCGAAACCACTTGAGCTTCCCGCGGCGGCAGCTCGAGTCCGGCCGGGCCGTGCAGCGAGGCGTGTCCGCAGGCCGAGGCGAAGCGTCCCAGCGCGGTTGGAGGGAGCGGGGTCACGGCCGGGGCTGTGACCGGGGCTGAGGCCGGGGCCGTGGCCGTCCCCGCCGCCTCAGCGCCGCTCCGAGCGCCGCGTTTCGCGCCCTTTCCGCCCCGCCGCGCGCAGCCAATCCGGGCCCGCGGGGCGGGCACGCGCCCCTGCAGCGCCCTCTTACGGGCTCCGTCCGCCTCGGCGGGGCGGGGCCGGGCAGGGCGAGTCTGATTGGTCCTGCCGCTCCCACGTGATCCCGGCGCGCTCAGGCGCCGCCGCAGCGCAGCCGCCGGACGTGCGTGGCCGCCGTGCGCGCGCGCGCGGCCTGCTGTGTTTATTGTTGTGGTTCCGCGGCCCCTGGCTCCGCCCCCCGGCCAACCAGAGCGGCGAGAGGGATGAGTGACAGGCGGAGCGGCCAATAGCCGCGCGTGGAGGGCGCGGGGCGGGCCGCCCTCGGGCCGCCATGTTGTGCTGGACGGGACGGCTGGCGCCGCTGGCCCCGGCCCCGCGGGAGCGCGCCATGGAGCCGCGGGTCACTCTCCGCGTCACCTGCCGCGGCGACACCCGGAGCTTCGTCGTGTCCGACCCAGCGCACACGACGTGGGCCGATGTGGAGGCCATGGTGAGCGCAGGCTGGCCGCGGGAGGCGGAGCGGGGTGTCCGCCGCGGGGCCGCAGCCGGGGGGAGCCGGCTCGGTGAGGTGCTGGCTGTGCGGCACAGCTCTATTAGCACCTGGAGTCTTCGAGGGCCCAGCATCTCCCCCCGCGCCTTCCAAAGCAGTGTCCCCCATTTCACAGACTGGTAGAACTGGTGGTTCATACGGCTGCGAACTCGGTTTTTCTTTTTTCCGTAATAGGATGGTTTACTCCTGCTGTATGCTTAGAATGACGTGAAAAGCCTGTTTTGGAAAAAGATTCTTAAGGGTCCTTTTTTTTCTGTGTGAGCAGGTGGTCTTAGCTGTGTTCTTTGCCCTTTTCCACAGGTGTGGACTTGGGTTGGCTCTGTATCCCTCTGTAAAGCACGTTCTGTTCCTCTTATCTCCCATTCTTTTACTTATTGAAGTAGCTATGGTGAAGTAACACCTGTTGTGGTGAAGCAACGTCTGTTGCTTTTCTGAAGATTCGTCTGTGCTCTTTGGGGTACTGAGTCACTAATATATTTTAGTTTGGTCCCTTGGTTCTGGAGCTTTGTGTGTGCTAGTTTAGATAGAACAGCATCTGACTGGGCCATGCATGCGTAGGCAGTTCCTTATGAAGGTCTGTGTATCGTGCACTTGGTATAGTTAAGAGTTTGTTTGGGTGCTTGTTTTCAGGGCTGTTTAGTGAAAATTCCTGTATTGGCTGAGGTTGAAATTGTGTTGTAAGGATTCCCTTGGCTATGATGAAACTAACATTATTATTATTACTGTTATTGTTATTATTAATTCTGTAGCAATTGCTCTGGTGTTTTTAGCTTGCTTTCAAAATCACATCTGAAGAGGTCTTGTCACTATTTTATTTTCTTTCTCTCAGCTCTTTTTCTGGCTAATATATTCCAGTACACATGCAGAAGGGTTTTGCTTTATGAGTTGCTCAAGTTCAAAGTTTGAACTGCATCATCTTCACTTTTATTTCAGGCCTCTGAAAGTGGCACTAGCTCAGTCTTAAAATACTTAGTGGCAAGTAGACCCTGCAGGAATGTCTGAGCTAGTCAGAATCCTGCTTGCATCAAAGCTGGAAGCAGATTACTGTGTAAGCGCTGTGTTGCCCTTAATCTTAGGTAGTCTGAGAGCCAGGGTGTGTTTGTTCAAGGTGTGGTGTTCTATTTCAATGTTTCCCTAGCCGAGGCAGTACCACGGGTTGTCTCTGTTGTGTGAATTACTGTTTCAAGGGAGTATCAGTTAAACTTGTGTCTTTCTTCTGTTTTAGTGTTTTATTAAATGAGTTTGATGTTTATAAGCTCTTGAGCTCTTGTTCTCCCCTGAGATGAGGGGAACAATCTGTGGTACTAGACAACTGAATACAGACCACAGTTTCTTCTTGACAAGACAGGTTGGTTCTCTCACTGCACTCACAAAATTTGGGATATGTTGCTGGAAGAGCCTGCCTGAAGCACGTTCACTGCAGAATGTGTCCCTGTGTACACTGTGTCCTTGTGCTCCAGTGGTGCTATATAAGTCCCAGGCAGCCACTATCGGCTGAGGCTGCTGCTGTTGTTCTGTTAGGTCTGGGCTAGCAGGACATGGGTCAGTTGTTTCAGAGAGTTTCTGTTGGGAAAAACACAGCTTTTGTAGGTATCTGGTACAAAAATGTACAGGAGACTCAAAGACTCAGCTTTCATTTTATGGTTCATTTGGTGCTTCTCATTCTGCCTTGTTAATGGAAAATGCAAAATAACTGCTCAGCTTTATTCTCCAAATTCTGATAGGCTGAAAAAAAGCTGATCACCTATGTGAGCTGTCTTCCAGGTACATTTAATGTAAAAGATAGAGTTTAGGAGTTGTTTGCCTTAGCCTTCTTATTTTGCAGTGTTTACCATGACTGGTTTGTTGACCCTGAGCTTGTCCTCTTAGGATGGGAAGGTTATTATTATTTGTTTTGGAGTAAACATTAACCAGGCCGTGTGCAACAGAAAAGAAACGTGTTTATTGTTTTCATTAGGGAAAGTTAGTAAAGGTTGGAGGTGAGGCGCTGGGAAGAGTTCAACTCCAGAGGAATGGATTTGGTAAAACAGGGTTCGCTTCAACTGAGAAAATGAAGGGAGGGATGGAAGGGTTTTAATGTTATTCCCAATTAATAATCATTATTAATTGAGGACAGCGGCTGTCCTGCCTCACTATGGTGTTGTGTTTTTTTTTTCATTGCAGGTTAAAGTTTCATTTGACCTGGACAACATTCAGATCAAATACATTGATGAGGATAATGATGAGGTAAAATACCTGCCACCCCACCCTCCCAATAAGTCAACTGAAAAATGACTGGTGGGGGTCTTTGTGCCTTGTGATAATTTGTAGTGGGTCCTTCAGGAGTGTCTGTTATGCAGATCTGGGTGGGGGAGTGTTTGCTGCTTTAGTAAGAAAATAGCTGATATTCTTGTGCTTTTAATGCAGCATACATAATTTAAAATACTTTTTTTAGAAGCTACTGCCTTTCTTTTTCCCACCCTATTGAAACAGCTGGTGGTTCTCTGTGCTCTGAGGGAGGAATGTGTCTGTTGAGGAACTTTTTAATGAGAATTAGGTAGTTGTAACTAATTGTGTTTGCAGCCGTGGTAAAGCCCTGTCTCTTCAATCTAGACGCCTTCCTCTGGAAAATGTAGGTCTCCTGTCATTAGCATATGTTTGCTTCAGTGATCTGCTGTACTCAAATCCTCTGCTTGCTTTATGCAATTGCTGTAATCTCCAAGCAGATTACTGACTCAGAAAACAAATTGGTTACTTCTAGTTGTCCTTGTTGAGTAACTTCCTGCTTGGCACAGTCTCAGCCTCTCATATTATTTTTGTTTATCTAGAGGTTCAGAGGAGAATGTAACTCTCTCACAGAACGGACCTTTTGCAAACACAGTGTTCCACTGCTTGGATTATAGCTCTACTAAATGAAATAGGAGTTCTTGTTCTTTTTTTTTTCCCTGAAGGGGAAATGTCAAGAAGCTTCCAACAACCTTTCAGGTTGTTCTCCCCTTATTTGCTAGCCTGTGTAACATATAAATATATAGCTGCATCTATGAAAGCTTTTTCTGAAATACTGAGCAAACATTGTTCAGAATCCTGCAATGCTGTGGGGATTAAATAGCTTCTTGTATTAGTGACTTCTATGTGCAGAATTGATAAATGAGTATCTGTAGAAGAATGGGCTTATGGAACACTTAACTGGTCTTTTGCTGGGCATTTAAAGCAACTGGGGCCAAGCTCTGGACTTGTGTAGTGAGCCCAGGGGTACAGGCACCAGCTTTCTGAGGAGAGCACGCTTGTCCTGGGTGCCTGCAGTGCAGAGAACTGCTTCCTGTGCCAATCCAGTAACAAACATGGGCTGCTTCAAAGCGCCACAACTTTGGGTAATGATTAACCACGGCAGCAATAACAAATATCTAAAGGAGTGGTGTTTCAGAAACTGAATAAAAGTACGTTTATTCTGAAGTGTGTTAATTTTAAGAGAATTGCAAAAATGTGTAGTGGCTTTTGCTCACTGTTACTTCTCTTTACAGGTCTCTGTGAACAGCAAAGGTGAGCTGCTGCTTTATTCAAGTGAAATCAAGAAAGAGACCCCAACTGTTGCTTGTGTTTTTTTGGAGACGGAATTGAGAATGCTTGCTTTTTGATTTTTGTATTTTATGTGTTTTATATGATTTGGCATCAAATTCTTCCCAAAGGAAATAGTACTTGATCCATAGGAACAAATTGGAAGTGACTAAATTAATGGAATGTTGTGACTTTTAGCTGTGAAAATGTGTGCTAGTTGCTGTATATACAATTTCTTGCACTATTTTAAGAGAATTTACGGAAGGTAGGGGAGGCCCCTTGTCGTGTAAGGGTTTCTAAATACTGTGTGCTAAACTTACATCTGTTGTGTGAGATAGGGGCCATTCACATTTCTTTCTATTTTTCTTTAGAGGAATATGAAGAAGCTCTGAAGGTAAATGTGCTCTTTGACTTTTTTCAGTATATTCATCCTTCTCCAGTTAAAATTGGTGTAGCTGAGAAAAAAACCAGCATTACCTGGCCCAGGATATCAGAATAGCTGTTTTCTAGCTTTGGACAGTAGCTTGAATGTCTTACTACATTTTTTTTCCATCCTAGGTGGTCTTCATTTTTATAAATTAGTTGAATAGGCAGTTATGATTTAGGACCCTGAGCAGGAGTGGGTTGCTTAAGAGACTGACTTTCTCAAACACTTCAACAGTAATCCCATATTTGGAAATACTGGGCTTTAGTGAATCCCTTCAAAAATCTTGCCACATAGACCCTACTGCTAGAATATATAATTAAAACTTATTAGACTCAGTGCTTAGTTACTTTATAAGCAGTTAGACAAAATAAGAATTGCATTCCTTTATGTTTCTGTTTTACATTATTAAGTCTTTCAGAACTTTTTGCTCATGGTTTTTTGGGAAACCTTTTGGGAAACAGGTTTGAATTTCAAATCTGATACTTTCAAAATAATCATAAATTCCTGGACACAATCTATTGTTCACTGGCCCCTATGAACTCTTCATTGTAGGCTGAAAAATTCCAGTATGATATTTGCATGAATATCCTTTGGCTTTTAATAAGCTTTTTAATAAGCATATTAGTAACCTTTAAGAAGTAGAATATCAGCTGACTCTACCTTGGCGTCTCTCTCAGTTTTTCTTTTCCTGTGTTAGTCTTTCCCCACCCTTTCCCCAAACTCTCCAATGTGGTGTAATACTGTATTTTTATGGATTTTGTATGCTGATTGTAAGTGGGAAATGTGGTGTATATATGTACTGTTTATTTAGATTGCAGTTAAACAAGGAAATCAACTTCAGATGAATGCCTATGAAAAAAGCTCTTCTCGTGCTTTGCAACTACATGAAAAAATTGTGACAGAAAAGTTGGTGCTTCTTAAAGATGAGAAGAAACCACTTTTGCACTATTCCATGCTAGCTCAGGGATTAGAGGAAGAATTAAAAAATGACAAGGAGCTGACCATTCAGGTAAGAAGCCGAGCTGCATTAAAACAAAGAATTAATAAACGTGATTCATTTTGTAGACTGATTGTCCTATTTAGCCATATATAAAAACTGAGTTCAGAAGTTGGTCTCTGTTTTCAGTTACCTGCACCTGTTGAAGCTCACCAAATAGTTTGAATGTCTTCAAGAAGATAATTTGATGCTGTCTTTAGAAATACAGGTGCTTTCATGTTGGCCATTCTTAAGTATTTTTATAAGCAGAGCAATGCATCTCCTGCAGCCCTCCTTGCCATCTGGTAACTTCTGGTTGACTTGGCTTCTGTGGCTTTGGTGTGTAATTACACTCAGATGCTAATGAGGGAGAAATGTCTCAGGAAAACGTCAGTGGCCACTTTGTGTTGCTTCTCCACTGTTTTCTGAAGAACTTTAAGTATTTTTCTATAAAGACACTTCAAAGCTATTTCAGCAGTTAACTTGCTGTGTTGAGGGTTTTTTTTAAAAACTTTGCATGCTTTTTGTTTGTTTTGGTTTTTTTCCCTCAGCAAAAGTTAAATCAGACCAGAACAGAAAGCACAAATGAAAATCCTCCAGAATGGTTTACGAGCTACTTGGAAACAGTAAGTGTATTGTCTTGCAAGTATTGGTACGATTGAAGAAATACATAAATTGTGCATGGAAGAGATCTATGTGATGCCTAATTCTAGACATCTGAACACACTTGACATCAGCACTTGTGACCAGGATATTAATGGGAATTAGATCTCTAACTATGTCTGCGGTGTAGGGGATACCTTAAAAAAAACCCATAACCATAAACTTGATCCATACCACTTGTGAGAAGTGGATTGTTTAGTTTATGCAATTGATTAGTTTGAGTGTAGTTTTAAGTAGCTCCCATAATAGAATCCTTGTGGCACTGCAGACAGCCATAGGAATTCCAGAGCACTGATTGTGGGAGAGCATGGAATAGTGTTACTTTGGTAGACTGTTGATTGCCCAGTTTCAGCCGGGCAGTACTTTCATCAGGGCAATACTTTTGGTTTCCTGTGATTGAAAGCAGAGCATTTGATGACCTTATTTTTCTTGACTGTTCACTGTGAGAAAATACTTTCAGGAGGCCATTGACCATAAGCTACAGCTTAAGATGTGGATGTTAACTTGTTTTGAACAGCTAATAAACATCACTGAAAAGCAGTTTGATATCAGTGCAAAGAATTCCTTAGCTAGCGAGTTCTTGAAACTATGTGTGTTTATCTTTTAAGCTTTTTTTTCTAGAGTGTCCTTTCCTTTGTCACCTATTTATACAAACTAAAAATAGGGAAGTTCATGGTTATGTTTGAAACATCCCTGGTAGGCAAATCAGAACTTAATGGTAGAGACTCCAGAGGGGTTTGTGGTAATTGTTTTGGAGATGAGTTTCCTTCCCTTCATGCAAGGTTATGGAAGAAAAACAATATTGTAAGCACAAATATGTGACTTTTAACTTGCCTTTTTAAAAGCTCTGGGTTGGTATTTTCTAAAATAAAAGTCCTTTCTGAGGAATGTGGTGTTTGTTTAATTTCGCGTAGAGTGTTTGGGGGGGGTAGGGGAAATGATTCTGAAGTAGTCTGTGACTTACGGATTGGGAGACTTGTGACAATGTAACTCAGCTTTTCAAACTTCGTGTGTAGGTCTCATCCATGACTGCTTTAATTTCTTTCCAGTTCAGGGAACAAGTAGTTAAGGAGACTGTTGAGAGGCTGGAGCAGAAGCTGTATGAGAAGCTTGTTCATCGCAATCAGCCTCCAGATTTTTCTGAGAGCTCCATTACAGCAGCACCTCCACCTTCGGAGAGCCCGTCGGGGAGCAGCGAGCAGTGTGACTGGCTGATCTCCTGCTGCAACTGCCAGGCTCGGATCGTTGGGGTTCGCTACCAGTGCAGGTAGAGTCTGCCGGGAGCTGGGAGTGAGGGGAACCTCACATGCACGGCGTGTGAGTGAGTCTGAGAAGGATATTGGGGTCACAGACTTCTAGGGGTTCGCTACCAGTGCAGGTAGAGTCTGCCGGGAGCTGGGAGTGAGGGAAACCTCACATGCACGGCGTGTGAGTGAGTCTGAGAAGGATATTGGGGTCACAGACTTCTAGGGGTTCGCTACCAGTGCAGGTAGAGCCTGCTGGGAGCTGGGAGTGAGGGAAACCTCACATGCACGGCGTGTGAGTGAGTCTTGGGGTCACAGACTTCTAGGTTGCTAATCTTCAGCCTGCTATGCATTTCAGAATGTCTATTATGCGTCTCACCAACAGCTGATGTTCTCTCCTGTGGTGACTAGACTTCATCTGCATAAAAGCAAGATTAATACTATTTTGAGAAAAGGTGATTGCTAAAGTGAGAGAACTTTATAACGCTGTATTCTCAATGACTCTTTACCTTATCTGCATCTAACATGCAGTAATTGCAAAGGAAAAAGTTTTGTTTGGTTAACTAAACAAAAAAGCAAGGTTTTTTTGTTTGTGTGATTCTGAGTCAGTGAGATGAAGGCAGGTCATGCTTTTTTTTCAATGATCACACTCTTGTCAGTCTAATAATATGAAGTATGTTTTGATGAATGTCGTGAGGTGTTAAAAGTGATAGTTTTATTTGAATGAGGCAATTGCTGTAAAGATCAACATTTTGGGACTAGGCAGGAGCAGTGGATGAAATGCCAGCAGGAGTTTTTCTTGGGATTTTTTTTTCCTTGCTGGCAGGAGATCAGAGTCTGTTTTTTGTCAGCCCTGTTCCTGCAGGAGCAATCTGCCTTGCATCCCTGAATGCATGTTGACTTAGCCTCTGTATTTTCATAAGTGTGGTGCTGTTTATGGCACTGGATTTTGGTAAAATGTTCTGTCCTTTGTAGCAACAATTTTAGTCACTTGTGCGAAAGGAAGCATCAATTTTTTTTCAATGTGTGTTCAAAGTGGGAACTGTGCTCATCTAGGTATTCCACATGGCTCTAAATACTGATATACAAGTGAGACAACCAGCTGCTGTCACTTGGGAACTGCTTACAGCGGTAGTGTGATACAGAGTTGTTTCTCTGCAGAAATTCTTTGCCTCTTGGTAACCTTCTGTCTTTTCTGCTTTGCAGCCTTTGTCCAGCCTACAATATCTGTGAGGAGTGTGAAGCAGGAACGTACGCACACGATCCCAACCACGTGTTGTTGAAGCTGCGCAGACCCATCCTCTGTGTCGCTGACAATTACAGCCTTGCAGAGCTCTCACCTCGCCTGCCTGCTACTCTGGAGCAAGTCAGGTAAATGGTGGCACCTCTCAATACCTGACAGCATTGTCCTGATAGCAAGGGGAAACACTTGTATTGGAGTTAAGGTTCAGCTTTTGTTTTAGAGATAACAAGAAATGGAAATGGTACTCAAAGTTTATTGTGAGTAACTAAAAATAGCTAGGTATTTATAAAGGGCCTAAGTCATAAATCTTAAAGTGCTTCTAATAACAAAGTAGAAGAGACAGACTTTTGTGTCACAGATGGGTAGTAAACTTGGAGAGCTTGCTTTTTCTTTGAGCATTCTGTGTCTGCCTTTTTTTGTTCTTTCAGAGACCATTCAAAATAGTTCCATAAGCAACTGTGAGGATGTTCTTTTAAAATCGTTTGGTATCCAGTCTAGAAGCATGGGACATTTCCTGAAGGGTTCCCTTGAGACTAAGACTGTGTTGGCTAAAGATAAATCAGTTTAATGTAATAAGGTGTCTTAATCACTCTGCAGGCTCCAGAAACAGATGGACAAAAGATTTCTGAAGGCAGAGAAGCAAAGATTGCGAGCAGAAAAGAAACAGCGAAAAGCAGAAGTCCGAGAGCTGAAAAAGCAGCTAAAATTGCACAGGAAAATTCATCTGTGGAACTCTATCCATGTATTGGAAACGAATGGCTCACCTACTCTGAAATCTGAGAGTCTCCAGCCTAACACCTTCCTGTAAGGGTTGTTGTTAACTGAGCACTGGTAGTTGTGCTGTCTGAGCTTTTGTTATGAGACCAAGTTAAAGTAACAAGAAGAAGGTTATGAAATTGCTCGTTGGAAGTATGATTTGTCATTTGACTGTGTGAGAATTTTGTCTAGATGCGATTTGCAAGGTAGAGTGTTTTTAATTGAGAAGTGAGTAGGATAAAGGAAAAAAAAGTGACTGATGGTTATTACCAGAAACTTAGTGATTTATATAGATTTAGGAGAAAGGGGAGTGCCTAGGATTATGTATACACATGCATGTCCATACAGCGTAAATTAACATTGCTGCCAGTTTTAAAAATCTGTATCCTCCTGCTTTAAGTGTGTCTGCATAAAGTCAAGTACATTCTGTATATTTATGTTCAATGCTATTTTTTCTTCTTTATTTTTTAATGTGATCTTAAGCTGAGGTTCATTAGACAGTAGCTTTTGCAGGCAACTGCTTTGCATTTCCCATTCCCTTTGAGTTTATGAATGTGCAGCGTAAAACTTGCATAGTTTGTTTCTTTAATTCATCCCTTCCATTTAGGGCATTTAAAAGCCAAATTAATGTTAATCAGCAGCTGAACTTCTTCAATTTTGGTGTATTTTGTTTTTTTGGATTCCTCTCCAAATCCCAGGAGTCCTAATCAACCCTTCCAAGCAATTGTCCCAACACTAAGTGCGGTATTTGTGGATGAGAATTTGCCTGATGGCACTCACTTGAAACCAGGAACAAAGTTTATCAAACACTGGCGAATGAAGAATACTGGCAACGTGGAGTGGAGCTCAGACACAAAGGTATCTTGCCTTTGCTCTTACTTTTACACACTAAAATCATTCTGGAAGATAACATTTGTATGGGAATTCTCTGTTAGGACCCATTTAAGATTTCCTTTGTCTGCTGATTCACAGCTGGGAATTCTGGGGCAATAAGTTGTCTAGGTACTCTTTACCAGTGTAGACTATAGGAAGAAAGCAATTCAGAGTACCATCACTGAACATGTTTCCCATTAATAATATATCCTCTGTGTTATAATGGTACAGTTTGAGCAACTGCTCTGTTGCTTTTCTGACCTCCAAAAGCCTCTGTTCTGTGAGCAGCTGCATTTGTGTTGAAAGCTGGGGGTATCTTTGTGTTGGTAGTGACTAATGTGAGAATGTGTACTAGCAGCCTGTCTTCTCCATGCCTGGTACCTACAAGGCCTTTCAGCAGAGGAACTCTGCTTCCTGCTGCCCACACTTTGCAGAGAAGCTTGTGAAGTTAACTTTTGGCTTTTCCTGTTGTATATTTCAGTTGAAACTTATGTGGGGAAATCTGACCTTGGCATCTTCTGAGAAAAAAGATGTGTTAGTGCCATCCCTGCCATCTGGACAAGTAGGAACTGTTTCGGTTGAGTTTGTAGCTCCCAACATAGAAGGAACTTACACTTCTCACTGGAGACTGTCACACAGAGGGGAACAGTTTGGGCCAAGGATCTGGTGCAGTATTGTTGTGGATCCCTCTCCAGCTGCTGACAATGTAGAAAGTGATTGGAAGGATTCTGACTCCTGTCAGAAGAGTAGAGCTTCCAGAACCAAACAGGCAAGTCACTCACCTGGTATTTGGGGCAGTTCTGAATTGCCTAGGAGAAGGAGCATTGTGTATTCCTAACTAACTATTCAAGGGGATTCTTTTAGCCATTTGCTTCTAAATTTTATTTTTAATAGGAAAGAAACACAACATATATTGCATTTTTAAGTTCTAAACTAGTTGTTCTTTTTGACAGGCATGAGATTAGCTATCAGTCTGTTGCAGCTATTTGTCTGAACTGAGCTATTCAGTTCTTTGATTGAACTGAAACATTGCAGGATTTCTCTTTATTAGGTCTTGTCCTTTTGGCTCTGTAATGAGTTGATTTAAATCTCTTTCAATTACTTGTGTGTTTACACAAAATTCAGGCTTTAGATTTCATATGCTGTTTTATTTACTGTGGCTAAGGGGCTTCTGGGACACTGTTGTTTTGTTTTTGCAGGATGCTTCCTTAAAGACAGAAACAGGTGCTCAACTGGTGGGTGAAATCACAGAGCAGGCTGAAATGTCTCTGCCAGCCATTCCTTTAAAGATCAAAAATCTGCCAAGCGAGAGAGAATTTTATATCCCATCTGTCGATCTCCTCACTGCACAGGTAAAGTACTAAAATTCAGGTAGACATAAAGCAAACCATCTTGGGTTTGATGTCTAGGTACAGAGACATCTGTAGGAATAAAGCTTCTGAGCTCTAAAAATGGCCACTCTATTTTCAGAAAGAGTATATTGCATTTTATATAGCAGAGCTGTTTTCTCGAACTGATATCAGGCACTGTCATTATGTGGAAGGTATGTGAGGACAGATTAAGATTCTCAAAAGAGTCAGCGTTGAGTCTTTCTCTGGCCCCTAACGAGGAAGTTCTTAGCAGTCTCTTGCTGCCCTGATTTGTGTACCATATTCAATGACGTAAATATATGTTGTGGCAAAACTGCCCTCTGAGGTCGTGTTGAGGAACAAAGAGTTATTTGTACATCAGTGGGATCTGTGCTGCCAAGTACAGATATGATTCAGTTTCAGAGTTTGCTCATGGAAACTGTGGTTTTTCTTCCTGTAGGATTTGCTGTCCTTTGAGCTGTTGGACATTAATATTGTGCAGGAATTGGAGCGAGTGCCACACAATACTCCTGTTGGTAAGGCTCCCATATTCTGTGTGCTCTCTCGAGCACAGCTATCCTTTGTGTTTCTCAGTCCTGGCTTCTTTTCACCTTCATATCCCCAAGATCATAACATTCCAGATGTTGAGGAATGCTGCCATTTTTTTTGCACAGCCAGTGGCAGTGTAACGCAAAGCTAGTTGTTTATTCCACCAGATTATCTTGCAGAATAACTTCCTTCAGTCTTGAAAGAATGTCCCTTAAAAAGAGTAACTTTTTAAAATGTTTCCTCCTGGAGGCTCCTTCTCCATTAGTGCCAATTATCTTTGCTCCCTGTGTTTTCCAGACATGACTCCATGCATGTCCCCTTTGCCACGTGACAGCCCCTTGCTGGAGAAACCTGGCTTAGGTCAGATAGAGGAGGAGAACGAGGGGAGTGGATTTAAACTAGTGCCTGGTAAGCAGCAGTCCTGAGGAGCTTGGGGGTGAAGGGAGGATAATTGTCACTTCTGCGTAGTCAGCAAACCTGATGTCTAAAAGGAATTCTAACTACTGTCTTCCCCTTCTTTGGAAAAAAAAAAAAAGGTTGTTTGGCTCATAAACCTGGAGTCTGACACTACATTAGTGATTGTAGAGGTTGGAGCATAATATATGTGGATTAGGAAATAGAAATCATAGAATCACAAAATGGTTTGGGTTGGAAGGAACCTTAAAGATTATTCAGTTCCACCCCTCCTTGCCATGAGCAGGGACAGCTTCCCCTATCCCAGGTTGCTCCAAGCCCTGTCCATCCTGGCCTTGGACATTTCCAGGGATGGGGCAGCCACAGCTTCTCTGGGCACCCTGTGCCAGGGCCCCACCACCCTCACAGGGAAGAATTTCTGCCTAATACCTAACCTAAATATACTCTCCTCCATCTTAAAGCCATTCCCTGCTGTCCTATTACTGCATGCCCTTGTATAAAGTCCTTTCAAATGCTTCTTTTGATTTGTCTGACCACTAGAATAGTTGGGAGAATTGACAATCTGCCCTTCATAGACTAGGTTATACTCAAAACATTCCAGGTGTGGTCCCCATACTTCTCCATCACTTTCACATTCAACTTGAGCTGAATTCAAAAATGTTTCAATGTTTAGAAAGAATTAACACACAGAGTCAATATTAGCTGTGGCTAGTCTAAAAAATTCTTCTTATTATAGTTACATTTCCTTCTTGTGGTGGTAAAATCTGTTACGTTTCCATTTCCAAGGCATGGCAGAAGCCTGCCTTTCTGTGGACTCTTCTGTGGTGAAAGTGAAAGCTGAACATGCATTGAACCAGGAGGAAGGGGAAGAAGATATGAGTGGGACTCAGTTTGTCTGTGAAACTGTAATTCGATCTCTGACCCTGGATGCTGCACCTGACCACAAGCCCCCACAAAAAACCCCCAAAATCCTCCAGAGTAAGTACTGGCATTAGCTGCCTTCTCTGGCTTGACTTGTTTGCAGTCAGACATGAGACACAAATTGCTCAGCTCAGGTGGTTGATGCCATTTGATTTTTTTTCCTGATTGGTTTTATTAGACTCTTTACAAACACTACAAGACGCCTTCAGTTGCAATATGATAAACGAAGAATCTGCTGTGATAAATAGTAATTCCACTTCCAAAAAGGAAGCAAAGATTCATCAGTCAGAGCAAATTACAGAAAATTCCTGTGGTAAGTAAAATGGGTTTGAATGTAAAATAAAGCTGTAAAAAAATCATGTGTAAAAAGATCTGACACTGTTCTAGGAAATTGATCTTCATTAGATGAAGAGATTCATTAGATTGTCCCAGTTGTAAGAATCAGAAAATTGGTGTCAGTACTCTGAGAAGCAGCTAGTTTAACAGCTGTTTTTTACAGAAGTGAAATTGAGACCAAAAGGTTCCAGTTGGGTATTCAGATAAGTGCTCGTATGTTATGCATGACTGGTGCCTCCATATTTTTTACACATAGCTTGAAATGTTTCTGACCTGTTTCTAATGTGTGTAATTTAGGAGCTGAAAACTACAGTTTAGGTTCTCTATATAGCTCTTATTCCTGTTTTTACTATAAGCATTAATACCAGCAGCATATTTGCATAGGCTTAACATTAAGGTCTATTACTCTTTCACACTACACCCTCCCCACAGTAGGGCAAATGACACCATTAATAGCAGCAGATAAGGTTTACAGTTGTTTCTAAATCTTCTCTCTTAAAACTGGGACAACACTGTCTCTGCTGTTGTCCATACAACAGTTAATACTTCACTTTTTTTCCTACTAGGGGACCTTCCACTGTCTGATGAAAGCACAAGCCCCTGTAGTGGTGCTGGCAATTGTGATGAAGAAGATGATAAAGATGATGTTCAGAGTCAATGCTCCTCTGCTTCAGAGGATTATATCATCATTCTGCCTGAGTGCTTTGACACCAGTCGGCCTTTAGGCGACTCCATGTATAGTTCAGCTCTTTCTCAGCCTGGTTTAGAAAAGACAGGAGAACCTGAAACAGTAGCAGAGAGCCCAGAAGGGGGAAGCCAGCCGCAGATCCATAGGGTCAGTGATGCTTTGACAACTTCACAAACACTGGCTGCAGTACCATTAACCCCAGTGACTGTGGACACCTTACCCCAGACACAAAGGTATGCTTTGGGGACAAGAACAAAATGGCGATGCTGGTATTGCTGTAGAGTCTGCAAGGTCTAGAACTTCCAAACAGGAATTTTTGTAACAAAGGTTTTATCATATACTGAGGTAAATGTTCTTTAATCCTGGAACTTTTTACAGAGGCCATACTCACTGCTTGAGGTGGGTGCAAGAGAGGGAGAGAAGGGAGGTTGTGATCTTTTTCCTTTTTTCTGTTGATCTTGACTTATTTATGTGTGTGCATGTAGAATAAAAGTAGTAATGTTTTTGCCTTATGTTCTCAGGAATCTTTCATCTCTTCAGAATCTTATCTTCCAAGAACCAAACACACCAGCTTCAGAGAATCTCTCTTCTGCTCCTCATAATCAGATACAAAGAGAAGGTATTGACAGTATTTAATGCGCGGTGCAGACTATTGCTATCACCTATTCCTTATGCCTAATATTGAATTTGATGTCTCATTACTCTTGAGGAGAGCAGAAATCTACTAACTAAAGATTTTAGTTTTTCTCTGGATGTTGAACTTTTGCTATATGGATGTTGCAAATAAAGAAATAATTGGCTTTGTGGATTAGCTAGGACCATCTATTATAGGAAATGGTAAGAGGATACTCAAATGTACTTACAGGCATCTGGAAAATTACCTTGCTCTGGAATTAATGAGCTATGTATTTAAGCTGCTGTTACAGTCACTGAGACAGCAGCTCCTCTCATGTTAAACACCCACTGATGAATCAGTCATGTGGTTCTGAAAATCTTCTGACTGCTTTCACCTCAGCAAGAATCCTGGATATCTGCTCTGCATGACTAAACTTAGAGTATTACTTCTGTACCAAGACACACTTCTTTCTGTTTATGTATGTGTTGCATTTCTCCAGCTTAACTGTCATTAACTGGACATGTTGACATTTTTTCTTCCTTTTCCAGAACCCAGTGGTGAAGATAGTCATGGGCCAGGATCTTCTGCATTTCTCACTAAGTTCTCAGAATACCCGAGGTAATGAAGCTGAAGCTGTGACTTCACAAACACTATTTTAGACTGAGAACTACTTAATTAGACACCTAGGAAAAAGCTCTGGCTTACAGATTTCATATAGTCATTATTTTGGAGAGAGGCCTCCCTTCTTAAAGGAAACATGCTATGTTTTCATAAGATCTTGGTTTCTACTTGGACACAAATCTAAAGGATGCAGAACTGGCAAGCCAAAATTAATGAGCTCAAGTTGAATGCTGCTAAAGTTCTGTGGGGTTTTTTTCTGGAAAATCTCAGGATTCTTAGAATGGTGATTTCACAAGGTAGCTATAAAGTTGTCTTAAAGTACTGAGACTGGAGGAGTAAGTCAAAATGTTGAGCAGAACATTAAGTAACTTAAGAATTCATAGAAAACAAATGGAAGTTACCCTACCCTGAATGAATATATGTCAGTGCACAGCTTTCCTGTAGGTATGTCATCTTCTAAGTGAGAATACTCAACTCTTTACAAAAGGTCACTTCATGGAAAGCGTACACCCACAATTTAATAGAAGGTGTCAAGAAAAAAGGAATGAGCTTCTTGGATAGCTCAGTTGCCAAACATTGCTGATTCCTTTGGATCATAGGCTGTTCTCTCCAACAGTCCTCACATCAACAGGCAGCGACTTGCATTTCACTGAAACAAACCCTTGGCTTTACTGCCCCTAAAGCAGAACCTGGTCTCTTCACAGGTACCCTCAAGGAAGCAGCATTGCAGGAGAACTCGTGAAAGGAGCTTTTGCAGTTGCTGCTTCTGCCTACAAAGCATTATTTGCTGGACCACCCATTATTGAACAGGTAAATGTCTTTCCTGTGTTCAGTGTGAGTTTCATAAAATGACAACCTTAAATTTACAGGTATATGTGTTAGAAGGGTATCAGTATTTTATATTGGACTTCATGTCAGAGTCAAATGTTAAGTCTGATGGCATCCCTTTGAGGTGTGCTGCTCTCAGCAGACTGGGAAATCCGTGCCATAGGGATGGAAGCATGTCTCTTGTAGCATCATTTAAGAGTAGTAACTCACCTTTGTAAGTGAGCAGTGAAAGGAAATATAAATGGCTTAAATGGGGCCAGAAGAGCCTCTGTGCGTCAGTTTGATTCTGGTATTATGCAGGGCCCCTGGTTCAAATGGCAAAAAATAAATTACCTTTTTTAGCTTATCTTACTGTCTTTTGTTTTCAGCAGCCTGCAGCTACAGAAGAGCAGACTGCCACTCTGCTGTCCAGTCTGTGTGAGATGGGGTTCTGTGACAGGCAGCTGAACCTGCGGCTGCTGAAGAAGCACAACAATAATATGATTGAAGTGGTAACTGAATTGCTTCAGATCAGTAACAGAGACTGGTGCAATAGATGCTAAACCTGCCTGCTGGAGAGGGGAATAGTCTTCATTGAGTAAACTCTAATTAAACAGTGCAAGAGTAGCAGGCTGCTCCTCAGCTGCTCTCTGTTTGGAGGTTTGACTTAAAACTTTGGCTTTTCTTTGAGCATTTGACTTTTTTTTTACCCTCATGGAAATGTCAAACAACCCTTGTTGTGGCATCTCTTGAAATGGATACCAGAATTTCAGTTATTATTTGGACCTCATAGTTAAATGAGTAGTCTTTAAATCTCTAATTTCAGATCAAATCCTTTTACCAGGGAATCATGTAGAACTAAACTTTGTACCCAGATGAGAACTTCCCATTTTATTGTGTATACACTTTTTTTTTTAGGCAGTTGGAAGTTTTTTGTTGGCTTAATCAGCTTTGGAATAGGAACCAGTGTAAAATGCTGCTATAAAATGTAGTCCTGCTTAATTTACAAGAGATGCCTGAAATTAGTAGTTTCTTTGTTTCTTCTGATGATTTAGTAATTGGTTTTCCAATGCACAATAGTATTGTGACAAATTTAAATCTTACAAATTATTCTGAGAAAAAGAAGTTACTCATAGAAGAAAGCCATCTTGAATCATCAAACGACTTTTGAAAAGTCTGAAAGTGTAACTGCAGTTAAACTGATGAATACCAGTAAAGTTGTTGCTTGTTGTAGCAGAAGGAAGCAGGAGAATCACCACCAGCAATTGAACCAGTAATGATAGTGCAAACCAGATCTCTAACAATAGAAGTATAACCTACATAAAATATTTTGTTAAAAATGGAGTGTAAGGGTAGGAAAGGCCTTTCTAGGAATCTTTACAGGCTCTTTGTAAAAATATTAAAAATTTGACCATTACCTTTTTTCACTGTAGTGCAAACAGTTTACTCTGTTAATACCATATAAAAAAATTCAAGAATGTGTGGAACCCAGACCTGAACTGGAGTACACATTTTGGTAATGTTTAGGAATGGAAAGAATGCTTGAAGCAGGGGTCACATAACTTTACATTAGAGTTTGAAAAATGCATTAACTTAAGCACTTTCAATGTGTACAGTCTCCTCTGATGGTTCTAGCTGGTCCTGTGTTTCCATAGCCACACCTGTAGAATTAATTTTCCTCACATGATTTTGTTTTAGATGCCCATATTTAATTTGGAAAACTAAGAATTCCCTTCTAAATATGCTGAGAGATTTGATTCTGAAGAATGAGAAATGAGCACCAGACACTGCTGTGCAGTGGGGTATCCATAGATAACTCCTCAGAGTTCAGTCCCTCAGCAGGTGACAGTGTTGGCTATGTTCTTAATTCTTCTGTCCTGCAGTAAGAGACCATTGATTCTAAAATATTTTATATTACTCCTGCTTCAAACTAGTGTTCTGTTTCGTCACAATATAGCTGAAGCAGTGTCAGTATTGTGACTGACCAGGTTATCAGTAATTTTTTAAAAGACTTAGTATCCATAGAGATAAAATACCATTAAAATAGTTCAAGAAAACAAATGTATCATACCACTTTCGTTTTAAACCTATTTTTATAGATTGTGGAAGATATACTCCTAAATGTTTATTTTGAAATACAGTAGAAGTATTTTGCAGTGTTTCCCATCTCTCTGTACACCAGTACAACTGTGTGCTGTGGACCAGTTAAAGATCCTTCTGTAACTTTCCACCTTAACTTGGGTGTGTTGTTTTGAGTATCTTTTGACTAATGCCAACTCTAGAACAAGGAGGAGGAAAGGACAGGGGTGAAATGCAGAAGCTGATGACACTTTGAAGCACAGTGTGGTTATTTGCCTGGGTCTGTCAGGCCCCGCAGGACCCGTGTTCGCCGTGCGTACCTTCGTACTTGGAATGTTAATGTGTTCTATAAATTACAAAACTAAAACATTTGAGGAGGAACACTTCATTGCAGATTGAAATGGCAAGTGTGAGATGCTGTTCTCTTTACGTTAATTTTTACTAGAGTTTAGATGCTGTATGCTCAGGCTTAAGATAGATATATTTCTGTTGGCTTTGTATATTTTGTTAATGGATGCATGATATAATTTATAATATATTCTATAGAGCACATGTGACCTCTGTATTTTATTTCGGGTGAGCACAGGCGCCTGGGGCTGGGGGGAGGGTTTGGATGGGGTTCCTACCCCTGCTCCTGCCGCAGGCTCTGACCAGCACGGGCGGTGGGCACCGCAGCCCCTTCCCCTCGCCACTGCCAGGAGCACACGGCCTCAGCTCCTTCGGCCAGGGGTTCGGCCGTGCCCACGGTGGGCAGGG
>VWZT01014302.1:54506-84671 GCA_013397055.1 Pachycephala philippinensis | reverse complement strand
GGAGGAGCTCGCCAAGCTCGAGTACCTGTCGCTGGTCTCCAAGGTTTGCACCGAGCTCGACAACCACCTGGGCATCAACGACAAGGACTTGGGTAAGCGGGGCGGCCGCGGCCTTTGGGCACCTCCGGACACGGCGGCCGGGGGGTGTCGCGTTCCCGGCCGGACGGCAGCTTGGGGAGAGCCCTTTCCGTGGGGCCAGACGCGTTTTGTGAAGGCGGTTTTTGAATTCAGACGATAAAACCCATTATTTTTCTTCAAAAAAACCTTGTCGTGAGCCTGAGGGAACGCTCCGGTGTGGGCTGCCGGGGAGGGAGCTGAGGAGAAGCTCCCTCGGGCCCGCAGCAGCAGGCACAGGGGCCTGGCCGGACCCCGCGCTGCCACGGCAGCTTCTGTCCCCACGTGCAGTCCTTACACTGCTTTTCACTTACTTGTTTTAATTTACTTCATGCTATTTCCTCTCAGCCGAGTTTGTGATAAGCCTTGCCGAGAAAAATACCACGTTTGACACATTTAAAGCAATTCTTCTGAAGAATGGTGCTGAGTTCACTGTAAGTGAGACCTGAACGTTGTTTACATGTTCTTGTTGTGGTATATCTTATAGAGCTTTCTGTTTTAAAGAGAGAGTTGTGAGGAGTGGTTATTGGTTTCCTTCAATTGGAGAACTGTGTACTAATTAGCTTCTGATATTCCTGTCTCCCCTGCCTCCCCCTCCCTCCTATTTTTTAAAACTTTTGTAGTCTTTGAAAAACATCTTCCTGAGGACTCAAACTGCTTATTATGTTGAGCATATAAAATATGGAAGAAACAACTTTTCATGAAGGCAGATGTCATAAGTCTTCTTATGATGTTTATATGCTGTGTTTATCGATTCTTTAGAAATAACTATAGTTGGATTAAATAGGTGATTAAAAATTATTAACAGAAAAATCACTTAGATTAAATTATCATAGTTATTTTCAGGTTCAACTTAGGCCTTTTTAGGATGTACGCAAAGTCCAGTGATAGTTTCTAAAAATCAACCTGCATCTTCAGAATTGGGGTTTTCTTGTCTTCCGAATAAACCCTCACTTGTGCATTCTAATAATGAAAGTGTTGCAGTCGTTCTGAAAGTATTTTATAAATTTTTTCAGGATTCCCTCATTAGTAACTTGCTGCGTCTCATACAGACAATGCGGCCTCCAGCAAAACCTTCTACGAGCAAAGGTACGTGGAGCCAGTGGCTCAGTGTGTGGTGGGATTGATGCAGTTACTGTTTCAGTCTTGTGGGACAAATACTATTGCACAGTTTAGAATTCTGAGTATGCTCCGAGTATTCAGTCTTTCACATATTCACTAATAACCACAATTTTGTTTGAGGGGAAGGTAACACAGTATTCCTTGAATTGAATCTCTGTAAAAGCTGTATCAAATTTTGCATTCAGATGAAAATGAAACTTTATATTCAGTTATAGAAAAATCAAGAGTGAATTGTTGTAGCACTTCCAAGTTTTGTATTTCATTGTGCCTTTTTTGTTTTTTTTTTTTAAATCTCAAAATCAGAGGCAGTTGTCAAACCCAAATCAGAGAAAGAAAAGTTGAGGGAATTGTATCCAGCGCTTTGCAGGCCAGACAATCCCAACATCAGGGTAAGGTGGTCATTTCAGATTTCTTTTGTGACTGCGTGAAAACTGGTTTTTTCCCGACTGGTTTCAACTTTTTTTCTCTGTCTAATGCATGTATAAATGTGAACTATGAGAATTGAAATGTGGAAGAGGTAGAAGTCTGGTGTTACTGCACATGGTTGCAAAGAATAGCTGTTAGCAATTGCCTTGTTGATGCTGTTCTGCAGAATATGTGGAACATGAAACTCTTGTGACATGAAATTTGTAGGCTGGCCTTCCTTATATAATGTTCAAAGTAATGATGTGTTATAAACTAGTTAAAAAATTTTGTATATTTAGATGCTATGAGGCACTTGCATTTTGTATTTCTGTAATAATAATTTGGGGCATTGAGATGGAACTTTCCTTTGTATAAAAGCAGAGTTGTCTCAATATTGTGGCCAAATAGGGAGAGAGCTTTATTACTTTTTTCTATAGCACATATTGAGTCTGATCTTTTTTTATCTTGCATTCTTTCTAAAGAGATACACGTATGATGATCATTCTGTAGATTAATTCTTTGTGACAGGCTTGTTATCAGCCCTTTTGCAGAACAGTTTTCTGTTCTTGCAGAATATGCTGGATGAAGATGATGTGAAAGTGGCAGCTGATGCCCTGAAAGAACTCGAAGCTCTGATGCCCAGTGCAGACAGGCAGAGCAAGCAGAGGAGCAGCGACCATCGGTAGGTGCCTGCTATGTCTGGGGGGAAGGTCTTGGCTGCTGTCACTGCCTGAGGTGGAGATTCACTGCAAAGATGCAATGTTTGTTTGTCAGGGCGAAGAAAAGGAAGAGGAGCCGAAGTCGTAGCAGGGACAGGAAGCGAAGGCACAGATCTCGCTCCAGGTCTCGTTCCAGGACTTGGGAGAAGAACAGGGGAAAATCCAGATACCGGTCAAGGAGCAGAAGTTGGAGTCCCAGTAAGGACCGCAGGGATCGAGAAAAGTACAGTGAAAAGAGCCACGAGAGGTGGAGAGACAAGCACATAGACCGTCCTCCAGCTGAGGAGCCTTCCATCGGAGACATCTACAACGGCAAAGTCACGAGTATAATGCAGTTTGGATGCTTTGTGCAGCTGGAAGGACTAAGGTACCTTCTGATGTCCACAGTAGATCTGGTGCTATTTCAGCCTAGTTCTCTTTCCTGCTAGTACCTTAAAGCTGCTATGAGGCTACCAGAAGGTGTGCTGGACTTTGATGTCAAACTGAAGGGCTGTTTCAGAAAAATAAATTTGATAGCAGAGAATTATAAAATTCTTACTACAAAAACAAGTTTGTGAACATGCACAAACAATCAGTTGACAGCAAAATATTTTAGTCTAGATTCTGAGTGATCTGAACAACTCCCAGTGTAATAATGTGCCCCTCATGCCCCTCTGCTTCACCCCCAGGAAACGTTGGGAAGGCTTGGTCCACATCTCAGAGCTGCGAAGAGAAGGACGGGTTGCCAACGTTGCTGATGTTGTGAGCAAAGGACAAAGAGTGAAAGTCAAAGTGTTATCCTTTACTGGATCCAAAACCAGCTTGAGCATGAAGGTACAGAGGTGCTAAAATTCTTAAAATTATGCCTTTTTGCTATTTTTTACTGCTTTTGATGGAAACTAATACATAACCATTCAAGTGGGAGTTAAAAACAGGGTTAACTGTTCTGTATTTAGGTGGCCTATTACTTTTTACTCATTTTCTCTAGGTTCTTAGTTTTGATGGAGCCTAACAATTTTGATGTTCCTAACAATTTCTTGGCTTGACATGATAGCAAAGAGGCAAGGCAAACCTCAAGCTGTTGCTGTTTGTCTTCCTTTTTCAGTAGGAGAGAAACTTTTAATTTTAAACTAAATCACTACTATTGCCAAGACAGAGTAGAGTGTTCCATACCTGAGGATGTTCTTACCTGGCAGCTGGAAAAAATAAAAAGCCTACAAAACATGGGCTGTGAATGGGCTGTTACTGGCACTAGAAAGCACCAGAGTTAATAGATAAGGAGAAGTGTAAAGCTGACGGATTAATCATTTCAATCCATCTAATGTAGGATGTTGATCAAGACACTGGGGAAGACTTGAACCCAAACCGTAGGAGGAACCTGGTTGGAGAAACCAATGAGGAGACCTCTATGAGGAACCCAGACAGACCCAGTCACTTGTCCCTGGTGAACGCCCCGGAGGTGGAGGACGACAGCCTGGAGCGGAAACGCCTCACCCGCATTTCAGACCCGGAGAAATGGGAAATAAAACAGGTGTGTGCTGCACTCAGGGAAATAGGATGTCAGCCAATAAAGTTGCCAGGGAGTTTCATGAACTAGAATGCAGCTCCTGGGTTAATTGATTGTGTAACTTACTCCTTAACTCCGAATTGCTGATTTGGGACTGTTTTGGTGCTGTTTGGAATAACAAAAGGACTGTTTGGTCAGAGGCTGGATGACCTGGGGACAGGTGTGCCAGGATATAGGACCATTCCTTTGTTCCTGTTTTGCAGGAATGGTGTTAGAACTGAGTCATAGGCATGAGTTGTGTTCATTCATGGGGACATACTCATGTTGTACTCATTCTGTTCCCAGATGATTGCAGCTAATGTGCTTTCCAAGGAAGAGTTTCCTGACTTTGATGAGGAGACTGGGATTCTTCCTAAAGTCGATGATGAAGAAGGTACTATTGCCCAGTAATCTTATTGTTGTAAATTTCTTGTCTTTCTGGATGTATTTTTATTCATAAAGATATTGATGATAGAAGTACCTATAAAGCATCTCACAATTTGCTGTCATCTTGTACATTGGGAACTAGGGTTCCTCTGGCTGTATTATTAGTGGCATTTGGATGTGCCTTGTCTGTGCATTTTTATTTGCAGTGTTTTCACTTTTAAAACTCTTAAGTAACTCATAATCAAGACTACACAGGAAGCATTATTTGAAGAGACACTTTTATGTACCTGGGAGATGTTTAACTTTTCTATAACAATTGTCACTTGTGGATTTTAGATGAGGATCTTGAGATTGAGCTAGTTGAAGAAGAGCCACCATTTCTTCGAGGTCACACTAAACAGAGCATGGATATGAGTCCCATTAAAATAGTAAAGGTAAGAGATTTCCAGGGCTAAAACCAATGTACTTGATTGAATTAAATAAATATTTGGGAAATTAACAATCAGTTTCCCACCTGCACATTACTGAGACCCCTGAAAAACATAACCACTGCACTGAAGCTCCTTCCTAATAAAGCTGGGTTGTAATTTAACTGGTGACTGTGAAGGGGAATAATGGAACTGAAATGCCGTTTTACATAAGTGTGTTAGAGCATATTTTCTCTGTTCTGCTTTTTCTTATCTTTTGAAAGTAGAAGGTAGTAGAGAAATACTTTTCATTGGCTGTGCCCATAATCCTTCTGACTGGGCAGTGTAAGGATGCTCCATGTTAGTTTTGACCATGGAAGTTCATGAGGGTAGCCTAATGGAAGTATCCTGGAAATTTAATAAACAAAATATAACTTTTTTTAAAGCATCTGTAGAAGATGCTTCTAAAGGACAATGAGATCAAGGATAATTGAAGGAATGGTAGTGCTTGAAGTCTTTTCTTCTTGCTTTCCAGAATCCAGATGGTTCCTTGTCCCAGGCTGCAATGATGCAAAGTGCTTTAGCTAAAGAGAGGCGAGAACTTAAACAAGCCCAGAGAGAAGCAGAGATGGATTCCATCCCCATGGGCCTTAACACACACTGGGTGGATCCTCTCCCTGATGGTATGTCTGAGCACAGGTAAACTGTGCCTTTTTGGTGTTAGTTGAAGCAGAAATGTCCTGATACTTTGTCTGTCTGCCACACTTTGAGTCAAAGAAGAAATGTTTTTCCACTGAAATGGAAATAGGAATGTCAAGGGAAGTGTACAGGTATATCCTGTAATAGTGGGGGTATACATGTAGGAACTTAAAATTAAACACACAGAATAGAAGGCCTGGATGATGGAGCAGTTGGAGCAGGATCATCAGGGTCTGTGCTGTGTGAACCTAGATAATGATGAAATTATTTCTTTTCTAGTGGATGGAAGACAAATAGCTGCAAACATGCGAGGTATTGGGATGATGCCCAATGATATCCCAGAGTGGAAGAAACATGCATTTGGTGGCAACAAAGCTTCTTATGGTAAGAAGACCCAGCTTTCCATCATTGAACAGAGAGAGAGTCTCCCAATCTTCAGACTGAAGGAGCAGCTGATACAAGTAAGACTCTTGAAAAGGCATTCTGGTTTGAGCAGGCAGTAATTTAAAATAAATATTCTTGGTTTAGCTTTTTGACAGGTGAATAGCCAGCTGATAATTTTAAGTGCAGAGCTTTAGTTCACAATATGTATTTTAAAGTATTATATATATCTGTGTACTTTAATAAAGCTCCAGATACTTACTGATGTAAGTCAAAATTGATGCTAGGATCATGTGGGCAAGGGATAAGTCAGCTGAGCAGTTAAACAGGTTGCTGACTTGATCAGTATGAATACTTACATGATTTTTGGTCTGGGTCAACTGAAGCAAGAGCAATAGGTGCTCAGTCTAGTCCTAGATAAACCGTGCTGATTTTGTTCAGTTTGTTTTGATTTTTAAAAAATTTTGAAATGTGTATGTTTTCTGACCTTTTCCAGGCTGTGCATGACAACCAGATTCTGATTGTTATTGGAGAGACAGGATCTGGGAAAACAACACAGATTACCCAGTACCTGGCTGAGGCAGGATATACCTCAAGAGGAAAGATTGGATGTACTCAGCCTCGCAGAGTGGCTGCAATGTCTGTTGCGAAGAGGGTGTCAGAGGAATTTGGTTGCTGCTTGGGACAAGAGGTGAATTTCCATGTTGAAGAACATGGCAAAATAAGCATGAGGAAAAGTAGGAAAAATCAGTACTGGAGCTAGTTTTCTTGTGTGTCCATGTGTCTGTTCCTTGTAGGCTGTAAAATGAGTTTGTGGAATAATCAAACTGGGAGTTAATGAGGCTGATGATTGTGTAATTTCCATTCCTGTGCAACTCTTCCAGGTTGGCTACACCATTCGGTTTGAAGACTGCACCAGCCCTGAAACTGTCATCAAATACATGACAGATGGGATGTTACTGAGAGAGTGCTTGATAGATCCAGATCTGACCCAGTATGCCATTATCATGCTGGATGAAGCCCACGAGAGGACCATACACACAGATGTGCTCTTTGGGCTCCTGAAGAAGGTAACGTGGCATTGGATTTTTACTGCTTCAGTGTCCTCTGTATGGGTAGGAGAGCACAGGCAAAGCTGAGGTCACACAAGTCAGGTTCATACCTGTGCTTCAGGAGTCTGTTCCGAAGCAGAGCAAATGTCCATAAGGGTTTGTGGTCTGAATCTTGGTGAAATGAGCCTCTGTGTGAAGGCAGAGCAAGCAAAATGCAGCAGAAACAATGAGAATTGGCCATCTTGGATAAGCCAGAGATTGTTCTTGCTTTGCTATTCCTTCCCTGCCAAAAGCTTTCTTGTGATAGTGTTGCTAAGGGAGGCTTCACATGGGACCTCAGCGGTCAATTTTCTGAAATTCTGGGTACTGGGATGAGCTTCCCCTCTACTCAGATGTTAAAACACCTGGTATTACTACTTGTATTTCTCGGACTTCAGTCAAGTGCCATATGTTAATAATTACAAAGGTAATAAATGACTTGAAACTTTGTCCTCCTCCAGACAGTGCAGAAACGGCAGGACATGAAGTTGATAGTGACATCAGCAACGCTCGATGCTGTGAAATTCTCCCAGTATTTCTATGAAGCACCAATCTTCACAATTCCTGGCAGAACATACCCAGTAGAAATTCTGTACACAAAAGAGCCAGAGACAGATTATTTGGATGCCAGTCTGATCACAGTAATGCAGATCCATTTAACAGAGCCACCAGGTGAGTAGAGAATGATCTTGGGTTATTGGTGATTTAAGGACCTCTGAGCAAGCTCTTTCCATAAGTCATGGGTCATATTGGTAATGTGAGCAAAATGCTGTCAGGACTATTCTTTCTTGTTTGCAAATACAGTAACTAAAATGCTGGAAAAGTTGGGTGAAAGACTGAAGTATGTTGCCTCTGGCTAAGAATTGCTGCTCAGGGGCTAGCAGAAGTTGGGGATCCTCATCAGTGGAAAAGATGAGGAATGGAAATGTGGTGATGCAAGAGTTACACTAAACAGAATTGATTCTGTGCATGTTTTAATTTACTTCCTGTGTAGGTGACATTTTGGTCTTCCTAACTGGTCAGGAGGAGATTGACACTGCCTGTGAAATCCTCTATGAAAGGATGAAATCTCTAGGACCTGATGTTCCAGAGTTAATTATCCTGCCGGTATATTCAGCTTTACCCAGTGAAATGCAGACCAGGATCTTTGACCCAGCCCCACCAGGGAGCAGAAAGGTAATTTTATCTATGTGTGCCTTCATCTTCTGCTGATACATTTTAATAGTGGGGTGTGTTACACTGCTGAAAGGATACAGTTTTTGGAGGAAAGATGATTTACAGCTTAGAACATATTTTTGGTTGTATACATATCAAGTTATCTAAGCCTTTGAAAACATAAAACATCTGGTGTAGCAAACCTCTGTTCTTGGTGTGTTATTTAATGCTGTCTTTAAAGGATATTAACTTCAGTTATTCTAAAAATCTAAAATCTAAATGGAGTTCCTGTTGGATGGAGGTAAATTTCCTACCAAACAACTAGAGAATATCTAGAGATATATTCTCAGGAAGATTTTTCTCTAAATACAGGCTGTGTCTGAGTGATAGGTAAAAAATCTCCCTGAAGTCAGTGCAGTCTGCTTACAAGCTTTCTCTTGCTTTTAATTGTGGATTTTATCACACTCTTTTCCCTTTGACCAAACTTCAAACAAAGGTAGATATTTAAAACCTGTCCAGCTTTGTAGATACCATCTCCTTCTGTTCCCTGTAAACACACTTCTCCTCTCAATGTTAGTGCCAGTGGTTGCATTTATAACAAACTGCTCATGTGATACCAGTGGATGAAGTTGAGTGGTGGGGTTGGCTTGGCAGCCTGACACAGAGCTGGTGCTGACTCAAACTGTGATTTGCAGGTTGTCATTGCCACCAACATCGCAGAGACATCTTTGACTATTGATGGGATTTATTATGTGGTCGATCCTGGCTTCGTGAAGCAGAAAGTTTATAACTCCAAGACTGGAATTGACCAGCTGGTGGTGACACCAATTTCACAGGTAGGCATTCTGTGTTTGGCTCTCCCCATGGGTGTTGTTTATCTTGTCAATGTGGCATCGAGCAAAATGAGGCAATGATAAAACCACATTTTTGATAGCTCCATGAGGCTCCTTGAGGCTGTGCCTATGGAATACACACTTTCCTGTGTTGTATTGAAAATCTTCCTATCAATACAAGTAAAATTGTGAATATCATTTTATTTTACTTATTTTGACCTGTTCCAGTTTGTACCTGTTCACTGCCTTGTTATCTTTAGGCTCAAGCCAAGCAGCGTGCAGGAAGGGCTGGGAGAACGGGCCCAGGAAAATGCTACAGGTTATACACAGAACGTGCATACCGAGATGAGATGCTAACCACCAATGTGCCTGAAATCCAGAGAACAAATTTGGCCAGTACAGTGCTTTCCCTGAAGGTGGGTATTTCACCAGCTTGTAGCAAGCCAGCATGGTAAGTGTTTCAGTAAATGAGTCTCTGCCTTTGAGTCTTGGGAAGTAGTGCTGTAATTTCCGATCCTTCCAGTGAACAGAGGTATTTTGGAAGGGAGACTTCAACAAAAGCAATTGCCAGGCGTGAGGCTTGCTCTTGTGTTTTTCTATTGAGGGTTATTCTATTGGGTATCCACCTAAATTATGAGTTTCAGCTGCACAGAACAATTAGTTGCAGGAGGTAGGAGAAGCAGAAATCTCAAGAGCAGTAACATTTCCTATGTAAGGTACATTTATATTGTTAGCAGATGAGACACATTGTTTTAGAGTGGGTTTAGAGCTGCATACTTGGGTATGTCTAAGTGTGTACCATCCCTCTGGATTAACCCAGTCACAGCTGGAAAAGCTGCTGCCATTCCCCTTTCTGGGAACATACTTAACGTCCTGTGGAGCTGTCAGGCCACACTGCTTTACAAGACAGAAGTCCTCAAAAGCAGCATTTAGGCTGTGTTTCTCCTCAGCTGAATCATCTTGCTTGAGAGATATGTGGAATATACCAAAGGAACAGACCAGAAAGTTGAGTAGTGCATGAATGGGTCAGTGCACTTTATTTCAAGTGCAGGAAGGCAGCTGTGTGTTTGTGACTGCACCTGCAGTCAGGATAAGGATGTGAGGCTAGGGTTGCTTAAAGCTTTGTAGTGCCTCACTGTCTGGCGTTATAGCTCTGGCTGGAGTTTGTTGTCTTCCCTCTCAGTGTTTTAACTTGGCTTTTCTCCAATCCCTCCCAGGCTATGGGCATCAACGATTTGCTGTCCTTTGACTTTATGGATGCTCCCCCCATGGAAACTCTGATAACTGCCATGGAGCAGCTCTACACCCTGGGAGCTCTGGATGATGAGGGACTGCTCACTCGACTTGGGCGCAGGGTAGGCAAAACAAAATACTTTTTACCACTGCCCGAGTTGTCAATATTTAGGAAATTACCTGAGAGCAGTCATAGCAAGCCTTGGCTGGCATTGTTGGTTTCCTTTTGCTGGTATTCTCTTGTGTTTTGTTGGTAGCTTTTCATTTACCACAGTTACATAACTTCTGCTTTTTAAGGAACAGCTAGTGTTTCTCCTTATTCATAAGTTTACATTTATTAATGTCTAAATATTTCCTGTAAGTATTGGGGTGTTCTTGGGATAGTGAATACAGACAAATAATTTGCTTCATGTTGAGTAAAGTTATTCTGGGTCAAGCACACCTCTTTGGAAAGTAAATATGATAGAAAGGGCATTGCTTTCTTTTGCTCTGAGAAGACTCAAGATTTTTCACTGAATGCCTTGAAACATGTTTCTTGCAGATGGCAGAATTCCCCTTGGAGCCCATGCTGTGTAAGATGTTGATCATGTCTGTGCATCTGGGGTGCAGCGAGGAGATGTTGACGATTGTCTCCATGCTGTCAGTGCAGAATGTGTTCTACAGGCCCAAGGTGAGGAACTGAGCCAAGAGGCAGCAGTGTTACAGTCTGCATGGGTTTGGTGTGAATGCCTCAGGGGTTAAGAGTGAGCATATTTGCCAAAAGAAACCAGTAATTTGGTTAGACCATTTCATTGTGCATTACCTCTCTGAGATGTTCCTTTTCATTTAGTGGCCTGCAGCTGTGGTGTCAGTAGTTTCTTTGCAGATGGGAAGGTAGAGGTGAAAAGTCTTACAATCTCTCTTGCATTTCCCAATAAACACATACAGCCTAAACCAAGTCAGTCCCAGCTCTGAAGTTCAGATTGCCTTTGCATTTTCAGATACACAGGAAGTATTTCTTCATGGCACCTCTATCCTGTGCTGCTTTCTATTAAGTCAGTAAGCAGCAGACTCTGCTGTGGTGGGATCAGGTTTGTCTTGGATCCATTACCTCTGCAGTGTAGTCTGTTAACTTCAGTTGTGATCTATGTAGCTGCAGTATTTGATTAATGTTTTATGTGCAGATGGCAGAAGTGGGGAGAGGTGTGTGGATCACCAGGCTCAAACCTACTGCTTCAGCACAGTTCTTGATGAGTAACTGAAGTTATTTCTAGAGCAGTAAGAAAACTGTTCAGTGTGTGCATATGCTTCCTGCAGGATAAATGAGCCATTTACTTTGATGTGTTCTTTCAAAAATAGCGACTGAACTTGAATAAAATGTTTTGTGTTGTCTTAATCTTGTATCATCTATTTCATGATAGGTTTAAAACACCATGCTATGAATGTGAAGCAGCCTGTGTCATTTGTATTGTCCAGGGATTTTCTCTACAGTGTAGAAATCTGATTGATTTATGTTTGATGTGTTAGGATAAACAAGCACTTGCTGATCAAAAGAAAGCCAAGTTCCATCAAACAGAAGGTGACCACCTCACCCTGCTGGCTGTGTACAATTCCTGGAAGAATAATAAGTTTTCAAATCCCTGGTGCTATGAAAATTTCATCCAGGCCCGATCCTTACGCCGGGCTCAGGACATTCGCAAGCAGATGCTGGGCATTATGGACAGGTGAGCGTGTCCAGGAGGACAAGTACTGACTTTGTTTCTTAATGTTCTTACATTGTAATAGCTAAAGAAAATTTGCTAAACTGATCTCGGTAGCTGCATCCAAATCTGGAGAGCTCTAACCTTTTTCTCTCTAACTCTTGTCTGGCAGGCATAAGCTGGATGTGGTATCTTGTGGGAAGGCAACAGTTCGGGTCCAGAAGGCCATTTGTAGCGGCTTTTTCCGGAATGCAGCAAAGAAGGATCCCCAGGAGGGTTATCGGACACTCATTGACCAGCAAGTGGTCTATATCCACCCATCCAGTGCTCTCTTCAACAGGCAGCCAGAATGGTAAGCAAGGCAATAATAGCATGGAATTTCCTGTTTCTCTTCTCTTTATAACAGAGAAAGTCCTGTGTGCGCTGTTTGTGGAGTACAGATCTGAGCAAAGGCTGCTGATTTCTTAGCAATGAGCAGAGTGAGAAAAGTTTCAAGTCTGCTTTTGTCTCTTTCTGCTGCTAAACTTAGTGCCTTTGCAGAGATGAGACTGGCTTTGGAAGCCAAGGCCAGGCCTGAAGTTTGCAGTTGTGTGTTTCTTTATTGCAGAAATGAGTTTAAAACACTGGGTGTTGAAGAGGGAGAGAGGATTATTTTAAATGGAATGAAGGAATTCTGTGCTGAGGAGTAGTTGTGAAGTAGGAGGGGGAAAATAGAGATAGCTCTTCTGGAGCCTGCACTGGAGCTTTAAGGGAGCCTTATGCTGAAGGAGATAAAGGAGCAAGCTTAGCTGCTCCAGGCCTTGTCTTGTTGCTTCTTGTTTGAAAAACTGGTGTCCAGAGTTGCTGTCCCTTTTCCCAGGGTGGTGTATCACGAACTGGTGCTGACCACCAAGGAATACATGCGGGAGGTGACAACCATCGATCCTCGCTGGCTGGTGGAGTTTGCACCAGCTTTCTTCAAGGTTTCTGACCCAACCAAGCTGAGCAAGCAGAAGAAGCAGCAGCGGCTGGAGCCCCTCTACAACCGCTACGAGGAGCCCAATGCCTGGAGGATATCGCGCGCCTTCCGGCGGCGATGAGCTCGGCTTCCTCCTGAACTCTGGCTGGTTTCATCTTTGTGGGACTGGGACTTTTGCACTGTTGCCAGTGTCCTGGGAGCCAGACCTTCCCATGGAGCTCACCTGTGCAATGAACAGGTAGTCAGCCTTGGCAGTACAGGAGCTCAGGGGGCACCCGAGCAGTGGCACAGATGTGCTGCGGCTCCCCAGGCCACTGCAGCCTCTGAGGAGTGGGTCCTGGAGCACTTTAGTGATTCCCCTTTTAAGAGACAAAATCTAAGACGTGGAAGTCTGGGTACTGAGCTGAACAATGCAAAAAAAATAGTGATTTAAAACTGGTTGTTCACCAACCTGACTGTTCTGAGTGACCAGACAGATAGAAGCTGGAATAGTTTGTGTCTTTACCCTGCTAAAAGGGATTTATTTTTACTTACGTTCTCGGACAATGACTGCTTTTTGGGAGCAGCCTGTTCTCTATTTTACCAAGTTTATGCATTTCCCATTCAATGTAACTATTTGTCTTTTATTTAAGCCATCTGTGATGAGATATTTAGTATCTCTGGCTTTGGGATAAGGCAGGAAAAATTCTGGAAACCCAGCTAGAATGTCAGTTTTATTTGGACAGTGGCACAGGTCAGACTGCAAGCATTACCCTTCATCCACATCTCCTGGGTGCTGAAGGGTTTATCAACCAGTAGTTACCACATCTCCTCTGCAGCACAGTTCTGTCTGAAAATGTAAGTGGTTACAGATGTTTAGACCTTCTGTACAATGTGCCATGTGCTTTATTTTCACTTAAAATGTTTGGTGATATCACAGCTGTTGGGTTTTTGTAATAGACTGAGCTCTTGCAGCTAAAATGTCTGTAAATATTGTTCAACAGTTTCTTGTTCAAAAACAAATTGACTGCCCAGTGTGAGCTGTCATGCCCACGCTATCTGTAACATATATTTTTGTTGCTAACAGATGAAACTTATTTGACTCCATAGCTGCAGAAACCTTTTTTTTTATCAAAGCTGGAACATTTGCTAAAATTATTGTTGAAATGAAGAGAATTAGGTTGACTGGTTGTTTTACACAATGAATTCAAAGAATGTTTCACACTGAAAAGTAGCTATCTGTATCTGTACAAAGGTGAGCAGGGATGTTGTTAAAGTCCTGAGCTTTCCCTCATGTTAAATCATCATAAAGGGAATTACAAAGTTTGTAAGTTTGGACTCAAAGAGTCAAAGCAAAAAGGAGAGGAATGGGAGTGCCTCCAAAACATGCTTAAAGATAATTTAGGGAAATGGAGGTGCTATAAAGCCACAGCTCAGCAAAAACTGAGGTGCCACAAGCTCTTTCAGCTTACACACTCCCCCGAGACACCTTCCTCTCTCCTGCTTTGCTTTCTCACCTGGTACTTTCCATAGTTCCCTAGGGGCCAGGAGAATGGTTATTAACGTCCTGAGCAGAGCCTGGGGTGCACAGTGATGTGTTTGTGCAGCTCTTTCTGAAGAAGACAGGCACAGCAAAGCCTGAAGGAGTTCACAGCTACACCAGAAATCGTGTGGCTCTGTGCTGGGCACTGGTGAGGCCACATCTCAAATCCTGCATCCAGTTCTGGGCCCTTCACTACAGAAAGGATGCTGAGGTGCTGAAGGTGTCCAGAGATGGGCAGTGGAGCTGGGGAGGCTGTTAGAGAGATGCTTCTACCCAAATTAAGAAGCAAATGAGACCACATGCAGAAGTCAATAGTACAGATTTTATTTAACTGTAAATATGAGGTAGAGAGAGATAGAAAGAAATAGGAAAAGGAGAAGTGGGGAGTGAGAGAATGAGAGTGACAGAGAGACAGATTAAGTAGAAAGATATTCACCACCCCTGTGTATGCAGCGGTGTTCCATTGATCCTCTGCTGGTCTTCTTGGTGGTGGGGGTTCCACGAAACGTGGAGTTCAGTGGATTAGTAAATGTGCAGCTATAGATGGGCATGGCCAAGCACCTTCCTGCTGGGGGCAGCTTTACACTGTCTTATAACAGGCTCTGGATCTGTTGCAGCACTTGTTGATCCTGTGCAGTCTTCAGAAATTAGTCTGGGGCACTTTGGGAGTCTTTGATGATTTATGATCTCTTCTAAGACTGTCTCCCGTGAATGTCCCGTGTGAATGTGGCCTTTTGGGGTTGGGTGGGGGTGTTTTACAACTGAGCAGTTTGTGTAAGGGAGCACTCTCTGCAGGGTCTGCTTTTTACCTGGCTTGTAGCCAGGGGATGGGTGTTCCCCCCTCTTCACCAGACCTTTCGAAATCACACTCAAAAACTCTCTTCCCCCTTTGCCTGGCGGGAAGAATGTGCAAACCTGGCCCCAGCAAGTGAGTCTGGGCTGTGCAGCCCTGCTGAACCCAGTCAGAGCTGATTTTCAGCACAGCTGCTGGGTTGGGCTTTCCTTGTGGATTCATTCTTCTCCCCCAGCCTTGTAAACTTCTTAGACCTGAGATAATTGGAAAATAGTGCCATCTTTATCTCAAGTTCCTGTCAGGAGTCATTTTGGGGGCTGGGGTGGGCTTTGGTGCAGTTGCTTCTTTGCACAGTTAGCTACAATGGGCAAAGCCCTTGGGTGATTTTAACAAAGTTTGAGCCATTAACAATTTTAGTCTTTCTCAGAAGGGTCTGGAGCACAAGTCTCATGAGGAGCAGCTGGGGGCCTCAGGCGGGATCTTCTCCCTCTCTACAACTGCCTGACAAGAGGTTAGAGCCAGGTGGGGCTTGGCTTCTTCTCCCAGGCAACCAGTGAGAGGACAAAAGGAAATGGCCTCAAGTTATGCCAGAGGAGGTTTTGGCTGGATATCAGGAAAAAGTTCTTCATTGAAAGGGTTATCAGGCATTGGCACAGGCAGCCCAGGGCAGTGGTGGAGTCACCGCCCTAGAGGGGATTTAAAAGGCATGTGGATGTGATGCTTAGGAATAAGCACAAATGCTTCCTTAGTCTCTGACTCATGGAAGCTTCCGTGCGAGTGTTTTATGGAGTTGTGTGGGAGCTGTTTCTCTCCCTCCTGGAAGCTCCTGGTAATTTTCAGGACCAGCAGGAGAAATTTAGGCCTCTTACATTACTCCCATACTAGCTGCCTCTCAGTCTAGCTGAGCTGGAAGTGCAGAGTGTATTTGCAGTGTTCATTTCTTGAACTCCATCAGGATTTAGGAGTAAACAAGCAATCCCTGATCCCTGTGGATCAGCTACCCAAAGCTGTGAGCTGGTGCCAAGGAGATGTGCAAAGCAAGCTCAGAAGGTAAAGGAGGACAAGTCAGGGAATCAGTGAAGTTGCACTGGCCCAAGACAGACCAATTTATTAATTATAGTATTTTTACACTCATAAATAGTAAAGGCAGCTTATACCAAAGGAAGGGCTCCCCTTCACCCTCACTTCTGGGACACCACAGGACCTGTGCTGGCCAGGAAGGTGCAGGGCAAGGCAGGAGGGTCAGGAACTGTCAGAACCCAAAGTCTCTGCACAGGGCCTGCACAGGCATCAGCAGAGCAGACTGCTCTGAGTACCTGGCCTCTCCTCAGGCAGGGGATGCTGCCTTTCATGGCTCTTGCAGTCAGGGACAAGGCTGGGAGGGTTGGCATTAGCCATGCAGGGGAGAGTCATCAGGGGAAATCAGGCTTTCAACCAATATACAGAATTTTCTCTACAGGCTACCATGCTGGCAGGATTGGCAGTGCTCTGTATTCAGCAACTGAAACATCAGTCTGAAGCAGTAGGAAACGGACTTTTTCTGTATGGGTACACTGTACTGCTCCTTGTCTAACTGGGAACATGGTGGAGCTGCAAATTAAAAAATGAAACACCTCTTAATGAGGATGTGGTGCCCATTATAAATGTTTACTTTTGTGGAAGACCTGCCAGTTTAGTTAAGTTGCACATGCTGCATTGCACTGCAGAGAGAGCTGCCTTTTCAACACATCTGAATTCCCCTCAAACATGCAAATATCTGTGGAGTTTAAGTCTGAATCCTATATTAAGATTGGTTTAGGTTACTTTGTATAAGATTGTTTAATCACACCTCCACCAGGTTCTTCTCTTGCCTCAGATGATTTTCTAGCCAAGCCCAGATGGGCACACTCAAGAGCCTGGCAGCTCTTGAACTATCCTGAGAATGTTTGTTGAAGAAGTTTCTCAGTTTGGAAAAGCCACGACACTACAGTGAGCTGGTGTCTCTGGCCTTGCTGCTTCCCACAACCCCTCTACCTGAACATGGCATTGGCTTTGACGTGTGCCCCAGACCAATGCTGTCAAGCTCCTCTGTAGTTCCCCTAAATGGCTTTGGGCTGCTCTAATCCTGGCCAAGGCCTCCACCTCCCCTGCTCAGAGTGCCTAAATACCAGAAACTTGTGGCATGAGCAAGGAGATGATAAGGCAGGAGCATGCACGTACAAGACACTGAGTATTCCCCAAGGAAGGCATAAGATCTGTGCCCATTGTCCTGCATGCATCCTGGGAAGAAGGCTTAACTGGCCTTTCAGAGTGAGCTCCTGTGGCCAGAGCTGAGGGCAGGTCATACCCTCAGAGGTTCAGTTCATGTGCTGGAGGAATGGAGTCAGCAGCAGCATTGTAGCATTCTCATTCACACACGAAACAAACCCTGGTGGGGCAGCATCCCCTCCCTGTGCAATGAGAGGGATTGTGACAGGGGTTTGACACGGCTGGAGGCACCAATTACCTGATCTGCTGCTGCAGCTCTGCTGCTCGGATGATGTCTGCACGGCTGAGAACGTGCCCCATCCTGACACAGTAAGAGAGTTCTATCACAAGCACACAAGAGCCCTGTCTGCTGTGAGGTGATTATCCACTCGTGTACCTGAATGCTTGTCCTGCCCAAAGCAGGCGTTCAGAGTTCAGTGCTGGCCTGAACAAACGCTGATCCCAGTTGGACACTAACCAGCCATCTCCTTGTGTACACAGCCACGTGTGGCACAGCGTGCTCCCAGCACTGCTAGTACGTGTAGCCTTTGCTGTAGAGCTGTGCAGGGAAGCTCCCGAGGTCGGGCAGGTAGAAGCCATTCTCATCCAGGTGCGAGAGAGGCACCGTGTCCTCCTCACTGACCTGCCGCTCCAGCTCTGCCCTCAGCGCCGGCCGCTGGTTCTCAGGGAAGGCCATGGAGAACAGGGCTTCAGGCTCACACACAAACTTGTACACGTAGCGCTCCCCAGCCACCTGCAGGGGTGAGAGGAGGGGAACTGAGTGCTGCAGGCCCAGGGCAGCATCGGCAATGCTCCCCACAACCAGGGAGCTGAGTGCTGGAGCCCCGGGGCAGCACTAGGCACTGCTCCCCAGCGCCAGGGAGCTGAGTGCTGGAGCCCCGGGGCAACACTAGGCACTGCTCCCCAGCACCAGGGAGCTGAGTGCCTCAGGCCCGGGACAGCACTAGGCACTGCTCCCCAGCCCCAGGGAGCTGAGTGCTGGAGCCCCGGGGCAACACTAGGCACTGCTCCCCAGCACCAGGGAGCTGAGTGCTGCGGGCCCGGGGCAGCACTAGGCACTGCTCCCCAGCACCAGGGGAGGCTTGCAAAAACATCTGCCTGCCCTGAGACGTGTCAGAGTTGTAATTTTCTCCTTGTGCTGTCCTCTTGGTTCTCTGCTGCTCTGAGCTCCCCTGGAACAGCTCCTGGGAACTGGGATGCTGCCAGCTGACTCTTTGTCCAGGTAACAGCAGCAGTCCCTGAACAGTCTGTACTGCGACAGTCACACTGCCAATTATGTCTCCAGTGCCCTGGGTGTGCCACAGACCATCCGCACCACACAGGCCCAAGCTCCAGGCAGCCTCTCTCTCACGAGAGGAAGGACTGGTTCTATCTCCTGGAAGCTGCATAAATTCCAACTCTCCTGACTGCAGACATACACAGAAAAAGAAAGAAATCATAATTCCCTCTTTGTTTTATTTCTCATGCGTTGCCTACATTCCGCCCCTTCACAGCTTCTCCTTAACTACAGCAAAGAGAAGTTTTGGGGGGAGCAAGCTTGGGGTGCCTGGCTAGCTCAAGGACATTCTGTAGGACTTGTGTCTCAAAGGAGGAGCATCACTTAAAGCATAAAGTTTTCTCCTGCTTTGCAAACTGACCTTCTGCATGATGCCTTTCTCGTAATAGTATCGCAGTGACCGGCTCAGCTTGTCATAGTTCATGGCTGGACGGTTCTTCTGGATCCCCCAGAGCCTGGCCACCTGCAGAACAAAGCAGCAAACTGTGGGAATGTCTGTGAACCCAGCCCAAGGGAAAAGAACATTATCCACCTGGTTCTCTTTGATGGATGGTACCACGGCACACACAAACATTTCAATAATAGACTCATCAATAATTCAGCAGCTTTTTAACATGAGTAGAACTCAAGCACAGAGTTATCACAGAGAAATTCTGGCCACTACAGAGCTCATTTGCTGTCACCACTGCTCCTCGCTCTCCAGTACTCTGAAAGCTTGAGGATGCTAAAGGGCTGCTTTATCCTCTGTAACACTTAATCTTCAAGGGTCCCATGTTTATCAGGAGACTAAGTATGAGGGAACACACTGGAAGAGACCTCTGCCTCCCTGCTCCTACATGATTTTCAGCTTCGTCCATGAGACTCAGAAATCTGTTGTAAGCCGATGTCAACCTGCCAAGACAACTCATCTGCACTGAAAGTGCCCATAAATTCTGATATGTAGCAAGAGCAGTGCTAAACGCAGCTCTAATTGGAACTGGATATGAACAGATATTATGGACACATCTCCCCAGTACTGTCAGCTATCACTGGTTTTTTTGGAACATGGCAGCATTTAAAATTACACTTTAGTTAAAGTCATTTTGATATAAAGATAGACTAGGACAGATCTGCTTCCAGATTCTTATGAAAACTTCTGAAATCAGTAGGGTTCAAAACGCCAAACCTCAGTGTCAGCCTCAGGTATGGGGCATGGTAAGACAGCAGAGGTCACTGCAAGCTTGAGAGTGAAGTGTCCAGGGAAATGAAGGCAGTGAATAATTTGACTCACTGCATAGGTGAGGTTCTAAACTTACACACAAGCCACCTTTCTTAAACCTGATATTTGTGTCACTCAAGTGTTTTGACCTCTTCTAAAAACCTTGGCTTGCTGCAGGCTCTAGCGAGTACCACTGGCAGGCAGAAGCGTCACAGGGCAGGGGAAAAGCCACCTGAGAATTTGCAGCCCCAGAAACAGTGGCTGATTCCCCTGAGCCTGTAGAGAACCTCGATGGTTTCACCTCCTCTGGCTCAATGAGCTTGAACTCCATTCCTCTACCAGTCCAGGCAATGAAGTGGGAATTGGTGGGATTGTCCAACAGAGCCACGAGGAACTGCCAGAGCTGGAGCGATCCCCGGCGCTGGTAGGGGGGCCCTTCCCGGTACCCTCCAGCCTCCTGCTTGATGTCTCCTGCTGGGAAGAACAAACAAAACATTTCTAAGGACAACGGTGCAAAAACCCCTGGGGAAAAAAGAAAAAAAAAAAACAGCGCATTTCACAGTTTCACAAACGTTTACCTGCAATATTTCAGTTCACATAAAACAGTGGCCAATTCACAAGCAACTCTCCCAAGAGCAGCTCTGATCTACGTCACAATTAAGCTACTTATGCTACAAGGCCTGGCTGCTGCTGAGAAAGCTCAAACAATGGAATACCAAAAAGCTGGGTACGAACACACCTGAAGGAACACAGTGTAATGAGCTATGCAGACACCAGTCAGGTGATGAATAACCCTATCCTACACCAAAACAGCAATTCTTACTCCAACCTTCAAATTTTTCTGGAACAACACAGACATCGTCAGTAAAGGACCTCATCTGCTTGTCATAGCTGCAGCCTGAAAGAGAAAGCAACATCAGCAGTCACAGAGAGCCAGGGTAGTACCAGAGGATGGTTCTGTGCAGGGAGTGTGACAGTCACTGCAGTTCTTACCTAATGGATCTTCTGTATTTGAATGGCTTGGATAACTCTCAGCATTTATGTACATGGAAGGACAGTCAGGAACATCTACAGAACAATTAACAAACTAATTTGTTTAAAAAACACAGGTGGCAGAATTACCTTGCTCTGCAAAGGTGGACAGGTGAGTGCAGCTGTCTAACCAAACTCCTCTTAGGGCCCTCCTGAAGGATTAGTGTCAGACTGGAAACTGCAACTTCATTTGCATTATCCTTCCAGCCATGAATTAGGGCAGTAAGTTTTTGTGGCACTATCACACACCATCCTTCAGAGCAGCCAGGATAGCCAGCCAGTCACCTCTGCACCACTTTTATACAAAATCTTGGACAATAGGTTAAATTTGAACCTCTCCCTCATATTAGTTTAAGGTAACTATACACTTTTTTTCTGCTGTTTTCCGAGGTAAGAAGGCATTGCATTTTTCCAGGGGTGCTATAGTGAGGTAAATGGAGAGCAGTAGCATCTGAATGTTTCTGCAGACAGAGTCTCACAAATGTCAGGTCAGATGTCTCAGGTCTCCTGGCTTTTTCACAGCATGATGGGGAATTCTCACAAACAGTTTAGAAAATAGAAAAGAAAAAACAGCCTTTGTTAAAAAGAAGCAGGAAGTATTTTCATGGTTCTGTGTGTAGTGTATAGTGCTGTCTGTGTACTGCAGTTTGTGTCTTCTGTATCTTGTGCTTTCTGAATCAAATTTATTTACTGCACACAGCTGTAACTGGGAACTTTGGAAAGATTTACCTTGCATTTCCCTCACACTCCTGCGTCTGGCCATTGCTTCCTGCAGAAGTTTTGCTGATGCTAAGGGAAGAGTACTCTGAGCTGACAGACTGGGTGTTATTACAATCATAAACTACTCTCACAAAAAGCATTCTTCTGGCTTTGCACATTTTCTGAACAGAAGGACCCAGCAAAAGTGTAATATCAATATCACCACCATAGGAGCTTGTTATTTATGTGTTTATTTCTGCTAAAGGAAACAATTCAAGATGTCCATTAAAATACCAAGAAACCAGAAGTAACATTTCCTCTGGAAGAGAGTATTGTGATCTCAGGGTAGTGAGCCTTTGACAGGTCTGCCAGAAAAATAAGATTTATCCCTTGTGGAAAAATAAGAGGATCACTTGGTGGATCTGGCATCTACAGAGCTATTTTTGGCATTATAAACTTTTTTCTCTTGTCATTCTCTGAAATCTCTGTGCCTTGTTTCTATGGGAGGTAGCAGGTGGAAGCTGATTCTCCAAGGGACACCAAGCAGCACCCTGGCACTGAGCTGAGCCCACCCAGAGCCCCTTTCCTCTGCCAGTGCTTGGAGGGGCCTTCTGCTGCAGGGATCCAAGACATTTTTTCTGTACAAGGTCCAACAGATTTGATCCCTTCCTTTCTGCCATTTACAGACTCTTTTCAGTATGATTTCTTCAAAGCTGACCTCACTTATTTTCTGCAACCTTCCAGCTCACAAATATCCTTGAAGACAAAGACTCCCTGTGAAACTGGAAACACCCTTTTCTTAATTTCTGATGGTGTGAGTGGGCTAATCATGAATTTTGAGTCTCCCTGTTGGCTACTTATTCCCTCGGGGGGAGGTGGAAGCATGCTTTAATCTAGTTTGAATGGATTTAACATCCCATTCTACCTCCTATCTTGCTATGATGCCTAAAGAGGCCAACCTAGAAACAGAGACTGGACAGGAGGAAGGGAATAAAGGTGGATGTTTATTTGAAAGGCCTTCAGAGGCACACCCTGGGCAGGCCAAAGGCTGCACCCAAGATGGACCCCGAGTCACGAGTTCTTCACACTTTTATAGCTTTGGGCCATTTGCATCTCAACCCAATTTCACCAATTAAACTTTAGCTAATGATGGAATTTCCCCTCAGCTTGCCCCCCTTCTCAAGATGCTGGGTTACACATTTTGGGCCTAGGCCGGGCTGGGTGTCCTTGGAGAGCAGCCTGGAGAGGCTTTGTTCTGTCTGTCTCAGCATGAGAGAGCAGCAGCTCCCAGGCTGCAGGACACTGCAGAGTTACACACTGGGAATGCAGGATTGGAAACATATAAAAGTTAAAACCTAAGGCATCAGCTAAACTTTGAACTTTCTACCAGGAAGTCTTTCTCAGAACATAGTGAATGCCCCAGCCTTACACTGGATGCAGTGAACAGACAGAACTGTGGTTTCCTGCTCCACAGCCAGTTACCCAGGGCACTTCCCCATGTGCTCCTGATACTGAGCTGCTTCTAAGCTCAAGGACCACAGGTGATGGATGCTCACCGAGGAGTTGCTCTCCCCACTGATGCCTGGTTCCTGCAGTCAGGAAGAGCCAGTTCTGCCTACCTGAGTCGTACAGGTAATCCACCTGCTCCTGCTTGACCACCACAGCTGGGTACTGGCTGCTGCCAGCCTGGTTTGCTCGCTCGTACTGGGGGTCGTGGTGCTCCTGTTTGAAGCCCTGGTGGGGGTACTGGAGGCAGGGCTTGGGCAGCTGGCACTGGTAGGCAATGGGGTCTTCCTGGGCCATGCCCTGGGAGGGTGGGAAGGAATGGCACATCTCCACGGGTGGCTGATAGGCAGAGCTGAGAAGGGAGAGGACATGAGACAGCTGCTTCAGCCCTGGTGCAGAAACTTCCTCAGCCTGTTACTAGAGCTGTAGGAGCTCACTCATGGCTGGGGCAAGGAAGGGACCCCAGTGAAGGATGTTTCCAAGGGTAGCTGCTACACAGCCCAGCATTCCCAGAACCTGACGGGGTTAAGGTTATGGACATCCCACCCCAGGCAGCAGTGGTGGGTCCCACAGGAGGGGATCCTGTGCTTGCTGTAAACAGACCACTTCCATCTGGATGCTGCAGCCCTTCCTCCCTTAATCACCAAGGAGGGCAATCCTTGCCAGTGCCTGCCTCCTCCTGGCAGTAACTCACCTGTTTTCACTGAGGTATTCACAGCTGGGTGTGGAGTGGGGTGGCCCCACAGGGGTCAGGAAGCTCCTGTCCTGTCTAGGGAACTGCTGGAGCCGGGGCTGTATCAGGACTCCTGGGCTGGGGGACTGTCTGGGTTGATCGTAGGCACTGGAACAGTCACACAGATATTGCACATTTCAGCTCTCAGAAGGACTTGTGGCAGCACGTGGGAACCTGTCAGGCATGCTGTCCCTCTGTGCAGCCACCTGGGCCAGAAAACTCAGATAAACTTCCTGCTCTCTGATTGCTGGTCGACAGCAACCCTTCAGGCAGAGAACCGGGGAAGGTGCCAGCGCTGGAGAAGCCACTCCCCAGCTCAGGCAGGGGCCTGGCACTGGGGGCAGTGGGCTCAGGGCTGGGACAGGGTTTGGAAAGCAGTGGGGAGGGGCATGTGGCAGATGTCAAGACTGCTGAATATCAGCACGAGGGAGAGTGAAAGAGGCAAGCCCAGAGCTGATGTAGCCAGGCCTGAGCTGCCCAGGGGCTGTCCTCGTTGGGGGCCAGAGCTTCTGGCCACTGCTCCCCTGTGCCCAGCACACAGGCAGGGCTGCTGTCACCCACTCCATTATTGCATAATGCAGAGATTTCAGCACAGCTCCTGTCCCTCCTCTGGGGGAGCCCCCTTACCTGGCATAAAGGCACTGCTCGCTGTTGTGCTGGAGTGGCTGCTCATGGCTGCAGGACAGCACGGGCTCTGAGGGGCTCTGGGGCTCCTTTTTAATCTTAGCAGGAGGACTGTGAAAAGCTACTGCAGGAGGGAAAGGAAAGATCAAATTGACACTTTTTTTCTGTATGGAGAGCTATGATTATCAGGCATTGTCCCTTTGCTGAATCTCTTCCATGCACACAGCCCAGCATTCCTGAATGTGGGACTGGGGGAATCTCAAAACCTCTCTGCTCATCCAAAACACCAGTGACAATCCAAGGACAAAAAAGTAAAAAGGTTTCTTTCCATTTTCAGTGCATGGTCTGTGGCAAGAGCCTGATGCAGACAAGGAGGGATATTTCTGGGCTTGTCAGAATTTTATGAATAACAAATGTGGATTGCAGTTTACAGCACCAGGAGTAGGATGTGGGTATTTACTCTTATGCTTTATTCAATCCAACAGGGACAAAACTTGCTTCCTGGTTCCTCAGAAAGGCTGAAGGATGGGCTGAGCATCTCCTACCTTTGCCTGCTGCTGCTGTTAGGAGGTCACTGACCTTTAGGAAGGAGAGTAACCCCAGAGAGGTAGATAAGTCTGGGCTCCTTTTTCAAACTAAGGAAGGATCTGCCCTCCAAATCAAAGCTGTAATCTTTTAGTAAGGCTGGCTCCAGTCCTTCATCACCAGCTTACTCCCATCTCTTTAAGTCACACAATGCTGCTCTGGGTCTGGGATGTTCAGCACTGTGACTGCTTTTAAGGATGGGAAGTAACATCCTGATCCATTAACCCCTCATATTTTTGCTGAGTTTGTTTCAGGAGTGACCTGAACCCTACGTGCACCAGCCATTTTCAAGCTAGTTCTCCCTCACAGAAAGTTCTAAGTGTCCCTTCAGAAGCAAGCAGATAGCTAAAGGGCCACGAAAAGGCCTTTGCTGCCTCTCATAGCACAGGACGTTTCTATTGTAAACATCCTTCCCCAAAATTAATTCTGACACCAAGAAGGGGATATCTGCCCCTTCCCCCCAAAAAACCCTGACTCCTTTTGGCTGCCTTTGGTTTCATCCTACACCAGAAAAGCTGACCTTGCCAGCACTCAGAGAGCTGCACAGAATCAATAAACATAAATAAACCCATAAAATCCCAGAGCCTTCTGCTGTTCCTGGCTCCTGCTGCTCCTCAGGCACACCTGGCTCCCGTGGCTTATCCTGTGGCTGCCATGAGTGGGAGCAGAGGAACCTATCCACAAACAGCTCTGGGCTCTGCCCAAACTGAGAGAGGGGAGAATACCCTGACCCAGTGGTCTCCACACACGTGGGGTGGATCCAGCACTCTGAGCAGGACACTCCTGCAGCCCTGCAAACAGCCCAGGGAAGGGCCAGGAGAGAAAAGAGACTTTTGTGCCCACTACACTTCCCTGTAGCAGCCCTTCCCAATGGATGGATGTGTACAACCCATCTAAAAATGCTCATGGGTCAGCTGGGTCTCAGGGGGAAAGAAAAAAATTACTCTCTCCATCACACTGAACTCCATGGAACTTTCAAGAAGCTGGATGTGTTAGGAGCAGCCAATTCTTTCCAGCCCCTGATAGCTGGAACAGGCTATCACATTACATCTGACTCATTAACTCAGAGAGAAATGTGGGACCGTCCCTCTCCTCAATTCTAGGTCAAAAAGAGAGAGAAATAAGATATATACACAGACCGAGCTGTGCTGTGCTGCAGGGCCACGTCTGGGGAAAGGAGGTAAACAGGTGCAACCAGTAAAAGTGCTTCATTTCAGTTTATGTGGGGGAACTGCCTGGGGTGGGGGCATGGAAGGCTCCAAAATTTGGATTTGCCCTTCCCCCAGGAGACATGATTATCCCCATGCTACTTACAGTTTTCTGAATGAAAGTCAGGCACAAATTGCTCATCATTGTCTGGAACTTGAGCTGTCAGGAGAGAGAGAGAAGGAGGAAAGGAGGGAGGGAGAAAAAGAGGGAGGGAAGAGTTAGTTTTGGCACTTTGTACAGTATCATTAACAGTAAGGCAGAAATAAATCTGTGCAGGAAAGATCTGAGCTTTCTGCTGGGATGATTTTAGTGACTAAGGAGAGTTTCCCTTTGGGATTAATGAATACATGTGTGTCCCGGGAGAAACCCTGGGGGGAATCTTACCCATATTTTATCACTTCCAACAATTACTTTTACATCCCTTTTACTGCAGGGAAGGGAGAGCTTGCAGCAGATTGTTGTTACTTCATAAAGGCTGTCGCTGCTGCTGAAAGAAATTCTGCTGCTGTTAGGATGTAACAGACAAACCTACAATTTGTGTTACTGCAGAGGGGACAAAGATTGCACTCTGGCAGCTCTGAAACACAGGTGATGTAGTCAAAGTTATGGGACATAAAGGATGGAAGCCCACTAATCTCAGTCACTTGAAACTAAGCTAGACTGGACATGCCAAAAATAAACCTCAGGGAGTAACACTGTGCTAACAGCTGAGGAATAAGGATGGAACTGGCCAAACCCTTCATTCTGCAATCACTGCTCCTTCAAATAACCTGTGTGGCAACAAACTGGGAAATACAAACAATAAAAGATGGGGAACTGAGGAAAAAAACATCTAGAAAATTTGTTTTATGCATTATCCTTAAAAAGCAACATGGAAGTAGAAGAAATTATGGGGATCATATTGTATGAGCAGAGTTTGGACTTCACAGCCCTCTGCCCTGAGGCTCTCCATGGCATCTCTGATAATGTCACGAAGAGAATTAAATCCTGAAAGCACCAGGCCACAGAAGAGGAGTGAAATGAAGGGCAAGGCTGGAATGAAACATCCAGCCTCACTGCTGGGCAGGGATGTTTGCAGACAGCTACAGTCCCGTGCCACAAGGCTAAAGACCCAGTTCCCAGAAGACAATTTCAATTTTTATATTCTCTACCTACTTCACACAGGGTCAACCCAGGTATTTCCATGTTCTCCCCAAACCAACACCTAAACTTGGAAGAACTGGGATCATTAATCACATCTAAAGCCCAACTCTGGTCTTGTTCCACTCACTCAGACTGCAGGCTTCACCACAGACCCCACCACTTCCCACACAGCTTCCGAGGGCTGCAGCACTGCAACTTAAATTTTCTGCCTGGGGACACCTGGAGCCTGAATCTGCTCCTCGCAGCCAAAAACAGGTCCCTTCCTCTGCCACTTTTCTCCAAGGAAGATTGTTTTTTGTTGTTTTTCTGAATGCTGATGCACTTCTATAAATTATTTGGCTTGAACTTAGTTCCATACAGTTACCAGCTGCCAGGTTCACCCCCACGCAGCCTGCCAGGTCCTGGTAAAAATGGTGCAAAAGAAAACTGGATTTTTAGTAACCAGGCCTAGGACTTTTCAGTGTGTGTTTCTTTTAAGAGACGCAGAATTATTCATTGACTCTCAAAATGAGAAACCAAGTGTTAATTGACACTATTAAAACTATTTTAAAAAGATAACAAAGAGATATACCTTTGACTGAAATCACACAAATATATATAGTGACACACATAAACACACATATACAGATGCAAAGTGGTTTAAATTAATTAAATTCATTTTTGGCTGATGCCTTATTTCTAGTTTGCTTCCTTCCTAGGTTTGTTTCTCTTTTGTTTAAAAAGTGACAGCAAGAACTGTAAATAAATAAATAGATATTTTAAAAAAAAGAATTGTGATAGAGGAATAAATAACGTATTTAATGTTTTCACTTTTTCTTCTGCATTCTTTAGGAAGGTACTTTTCAGTGTTCTGATGCCTTTATCTCATGAACAAATGTTAATGTGGAGGCACACACAGGACATCAGTAAAAAATATTTTCATCATTCAGGAAAATATTTTGACATACAGGTGAATAGAAAAAACCAAGAGATAGTTTGCTTCAGAGGGTCAGTTTTCTTGTTATAAGTCTGGAAATGGGAGTAACAATGGGAGAAAGCAGCTCCCCAATTTGCAGTCTAAAATCATAAACTAGAATATTAAAAGACATTGAATTTCTCAGGGATTTCTCTTGGACTCTCACTAGATGCTATGAGCTATGAAAAATAATAATAATAAAAAATCTCTGCCTATATTCCAAAAACTTGCAATAAGGTTTTCATCATCATTTACTAATCCTGGAGAAAAGCAGAGCACCTCTTTCTCTACAGTGCTATGAACCCATGTGTGACCTTCCCTTCACCACAGGGGACTTAAATCCATCCTACAAACACTCTGCTCCTGAAAAATATATTGTAAGAGACTCTATGCAAAGCCTTTAGATTGGTGAGCTAAAAATGTTATCAAATGTGAGAAAAGCTAAAATTGAAAGTCCACCAAAAATTGGTTCTGAGGCAAACTTCCTGGCAGCTCGAGGTCTACTAAGATTTAAAAGAAATCAATCTCGAACATGTGTGCACAGGCAGCAGGGCTGTGACACGACCAGCGATTAATCCCCATTTTCCTGCTCTAAGTTACATGAATGTTTCAATATTGAAACAGCCTCCAGATAATTCCTATTGCATGCTTACAATCCTCACACTCCTGAAACACTGCCTGATCAATGTCACCTAATTTCAGTTCAGTTTGAAATGAACATAAAACGTTTGATTTTTTTCCTTAATAATTTTACTTAGTTGGCAAATACTTTCCTGAAGGTTTAAAAAAATAATTGTTTGAGAAGATTGTCCCTCACTTGTGGTAAAATTAGAGGAAATAACGTGCTCAAAATGCCACATATATTTTTATGTCATTATTGTTAAACATTTTTAAGTACCTAGATCACAATAAGTACTTCTGTATTTATCAAGAGTCTGTACTTGAGGATGTGTTTTGAATTTTCTAGAAAATGGATCATCTGTAGTACTGGAATTAGAGCAAAATCACCATGTTTAAAACTAGTTTCACTTGGAGTTAATGTGACTCCCTGGCATTCGAAGTTTTCCTTGAAGTTCAAAGTCAAAATAATTAAGACACCAAGCTGAAAAGTGTGTAAATTCCAGGAAGGTCGCCTCAAAGGATTATATATATAAAAAATAAAAATAAGAGAAGCATTTTGTTTCCCAAATTAAAAGACTACTTTATTGTTTAAGAAAATATCAACGTTCTGGCAACCAACAAAGTGACAAATTAGCATAAAATCGAACCAGCTACAAATAGCCTGAAGCGAAAATTGTACCCAGGAAAGCGGGCCGGCAGCCAAGTTCCATTCATAAGCAAATGCCCAGCACAATAGTGTCATTCAGCGTCTTCATTTACACAAGCCAGAGGTTGGCAAGTCTGAAAAAACCACTTTTGTTTGGAGCCGGGCAAACACAGCAAAGGAGCGGGACAAACCTCAAACGACAAACAACTCAAAGACGAGCAAACCCAACCCAAGCTGGGGGAAGGAGCCTACCTTCGGTCAGCCAGGTTTCCTGGAGCTGCCTCAAGTCTTGGAAGAGCTCTGCGGGGACAGGGAAGGAGCCTCAGGCGGGCGGGGACAGGGATGCTCCAGCGGCGGAGCGAGGGCTGGAGGGGGCGCGGGGGGAGGACCCGGTCCCTGCCCGGCCGCCCCCACCGTCCCCAGCCCTCCCTCCGCCCCAGGGCCCCCTCACCTTCCGAGTCCTGCGCCTGCTGCACGCCCGGCTCCCCGGGGCTCTTCCCAGCGCCCAGCGCGGCTCCGCCCCCCGGGGGCTGCTGCGGGAGGAGCGGGTCAGAGCGGAGCCCCCGGCCCGAGCGGAGCCCCCGGCCCGAGCGGAGCCAGCCCGGAGCCCCCGCCCGGCGCAGCGCCACTCACCTGCGGGAAAGTGAAGGGCACCTGCTGGTCCAGGT
>VWZT01014302.1:32330-54321 GCA_013397055.1 Pachycephala philippinensis | reverse complement strand
CCGCCCCGTGCGCGCTCCGAGGCCGCCGTGGGCCCGGGGCCGGTCGCCCATTGGCCCCTCGCTCACGGGCCCGGCTCGCCCACTCCTTTGTTCCACCGAATTTGTGAATGGAGCCCTGTGTTGGGGCGCGCCCGCCAATCCCCGCTCGCCTCGGCCGTCACCCAGTCACAGTGGGCGTGGCTTTTACCCCGGAGGGCCAATCACAGCGCAGCGCTCCGCTGTTCATTCACTGCCGAGCTCCCATTCATAAAAAAATATAAAATTCTCCCGGAGTTCATTCAGGAGAGGCCGCGCGTCCCGACTGCCACGGGCCGGGCCTGCCCCGACTCCCGGCACCGCAGGCACCCTCAAACACCCCTTGAAGTCACCTTCAAACACCCCCTGCAGTCACTCTCAAACACCCCCTGCAGCCATCCTCAAACACCCCTTGCAATCGCTTTCAAACACCCTTCAGGTATGTTCAGTTCTGTTATGAGGAAGTTTCAACAGGAGTTGGAAGATCTTTTAGTCTAATCATTATCATAATAAATCATTAATTTTTATATTAATATATTTGATTTGCCATCCTTAATCCTGTGGGACAAAGCTGTATAAAGTTGCAATTACACCTATATAATCCTTTAGATGTAAACTGCTGACAAAGTCTTGGGCTTCTTGATCCAGCAGCACCCAGAGTCCTCTCTGAGGAGTTTAGAAAGCCAGGTGATCCTTTCTGCACCTCATTGCCATTTGTACTGACCAGGCAGTAAAGCCATTTTAAAATTTTTTTCCCTCTGACAGAGATGTGCTGTCAATACCATCAATGACTTCGTCTATTTCTATGTCACATTTGTTTCTCAAAGGCTGGCTAATCAAATGTGAGCAATTAATGTTCAGGGTGATTAATTGCCTTCTATTATTTTTTTTTTTTTTGTTGAGGTGTGCAGTGTGTGAAGAGTTAAGAAGTGACAAATAAACCAGAGAGCTGATTCTTGCTTATAAAGTATTAGCAAGAGATTTATTCCATCATTGTAACACACACTGCCTGAGGTGTTTCTTCCCTGGACTTACAGTTTGTTGTCTTAGTTACCAATTGAATTTTGTGCCTAATCCCCCTCCCCCTCCTGTGTCCATCCCTAAGATTTAACTGTTTCCATTTATTGTACGGGTTTGAGAAAACCCAACCCCGAATTTCAGATGCATCCCCTGCAGCCCACAGCAGCTGTGGTCGGTGCAATGTGAAGCTCTCAGACACAGATGCTGACACAGACAGGATCAAATTACAAATGTCTTAGAGAGTGACACACTGAAAGTTGGAAAAAACCTATCTCTACAGTAGAATGGAGCATGAACAGACCTGCAGTTTGGTAAAAATAATAATAAACAGCTGGAGGAAGAGCTCAGGTTTCTTTGCATCGGGCATGAAATCAGCCCAGCTGCTCTTCAATGCCTGTTGTTCCTCACACAGGAATCACGAGTAAGGTGCTGAGTCTGGTAACTGCCTATTGTTAGCAGCCAGCTTTGCCTTGAAAGGTGATGCAATACCTAAGAAAACACAGAAATCCCGACACTGTAAACACCTGCCAAGCACCGGTGTGCAGCTCCAGCTCAGCCTCGCTCCTGGCAGTGTGCAAACGAGGGGCTGGGCATTGTTTGTGCAGATTCTCTCACTGGTTGCACTCAGGAAAACCCCTTGTCTGCGTTTCTGCAGCTTTTCAGTAGCACACACCGTAGTGGCCCGCATTTGACATGAAATTCTGAGGGAGGGTCAAGCCCTTTACTGTCACCAAAACTGTGGGAAAAACAAAAAAAACTCTTCAACAACATTTTTAGTGTTAGAGAATCAAGGCATTACTTTATTCTGGCCAGGATGTGCAACAGAAATTTCATCCACACACATCCTGGGTTGTGCAGAGAAAATCATTCGATGACACATGAATTTTATTCGATTTTTCAGATACTTATACAGTCAAAACCCAGAGAAATTCATTGGTTCGATGTTCATTGGTCCTAAGTTGTGCAGTTCTTGGTATTTGGTTTTTTATTGGGTACATTTTGGTGACACTGTGACCTACCAATGGCAGCTTTGCTGTCACTGCAGCAGCCTCTTGTTAATCTTGTCCAGGCTGTGGAATCTGGAGCCTGTGCAGCTGATGAGGCTGTTGGTAAAGCTGATGAGGCTGTTGCCTTTGAAGTGTTTGTGATCTTCCATCCAGCCTGACTTAGGCCAGACTCCTAATGAGGATTTTCCAAATGAACATAATCAAGACTGCTAAAGAGTGTGAAGCTGAGTAGTTAACCACCTGACTGCAGAGGGGTGCTGGGCAGAAGCAGAAAATGTGAGTTTTGACTGGGTAATATGCAGGCTGCTCTGCAATCCACCTGCTCACACGCCCAGCACTGAGCATTCTGGCTGCTGGAGCTGTTACCAAAAACACTGCAGCATGGTCAGAAGGTTTCCCCTAAGCCTTTTTTTCCCTTCAAGAATTAAAACACCCAGTTCTCAGCCTTTCCTCATGTGGCAGCTTTCCAGGCTTTGGATCATCTTTGTGGCCCTTCTCTGGACCCTTTCCAACCTGTCCACATCTTTTTTTTCTGTACAGCAGGGATCAAAACTGCATTCCAGGCACGGCCTGTCAAGTGTTGGGAGGGACAATGACAGTTGGTGCTGCCCTGGTTGCTGGAGCCCAGCATCCTGGTGACTTCTCTGCTGCAGCAGCACTCTGGTGCCACTCTGGTGCCCACCCTGGTGCCCACCCTGGTCCTTCCTGTTGAGTCACAAGCTGCATTGAGACCCCCTTGCTGTTTAAAATTTTCTGACAAGTCTTGGTGCAGCTTGGTCCACTTAGCCTCAGATTTTGGTCAGCAGTCTCTGTGTAAAGAGTTATAATTTAAACAGGTTCAGGTAGAAACATTCAGGTTTACAGTTTGGCCTTGCAGCATTTTGCTGCTCACCCCTCAGAACCTTTCCACAGTTTGGAGGTGTCCCTATGCTAATTCATTTTGAGACAAAAAGCACAGAAAAGAAAGGTTGTGCCCGATGAGGCCCAAAACCAAATCTGGCACAATCAGTCCATATTCCCAGAAACAGGGTGGATGGAGTGGGCAGAGGTGTAGGAAGTCTAAACTGCAGACATGGGTTATTGACCAAAGTTTGAATTGCATAAACATCTTCCTGATAGGAAATTCTCTTTCCCAAGCCTAAATACATAAATCACAAAGGTGAGTTCTGTTCAGTCTCTCCCTGCAAGAGGATCTATGATAGTATGAGTTATTTACTTGTGATTTGGATTTTGGGTTTTATTTTCAAGCTGTTGTACAAGGGCAATAGGACAGGAGATTTCCACCAGCCCACAGAACTTTGCTCATGGGACTTACCACGCTTTTCAACTCCAGGTGACTTTCTCCAGTGCAGGTAGCCCCAGCATGCAAGGAAGTGTCTGGGCAGGTTTCTTGCACCTTTGTGGCTGTCTGAGACACAACACAGACTCTGGAGAGAACAATTTTGTATCAAGTCTTGTGAATAAAACAGTCCTTTTAAGCATTCATGACAGCCACTTTTTATAATGTTCTGAATGAGACAAGACAGTTCAGGCACTCTGTCTACAGGAAGGAAGCAATTATTTTATTAGCACTTTGAGAAATTAAATTATGTGAATTATGGCAGAATAAGTTTAGCAAAAATGCTATAATGTAAGAAAACAATTAAAAAGAGTTATATAAGGTTGGGTGGCTCCTTTATTCTGATAGAGTGTGCAGTTAATTGATTGTCATATTGCTATAATGTAGCAGGACAGTTGTGAGAGCAAATAGAGATCTCTGCTCAGGAGATGGAGTGCAGAGAAAGGGCCATGGCTTGTAGGGAAAAGGGAGTGAGCAGCAGGGTGTCACCCTCAGCTCCTGTTCCCTGTATCCTGTGAAGGGACATACAGAGAATGATGGGGAATTTCTCTGTGCTTCAGCTTCCACGGCCTGATGCTGCAAGATCCCACTGAGTGCTCCTCACGGCAGTGATGCAGGAAGCAGGAGGGCTCAGAACTGGATTCCAGGAATGAGTGGAGCAGAGGTTGCTCCACTGGCACTGGTAATGGAGCCAGGGAGTTTTGTACCAGCCCGGCCACTGACATCCTGCTCCTTTCTGAAAGGGCTCAGCAAGCTGTAACCCCCTTGGGCTGTTGGTCAGATGTTTTCTTAAAGAAGCTGGAAGAAAATTATATCCTCTCCCATAAGCCCATTGCACTTTGTTTAGCACAAAGAGAAGCAGGTAACTTCTAGCCAGGAAAGCTGCTACATCAGAGGAAAGGAAATTAATCTAGAAGTAGCAAGTCACAAATCACTTGCATTACTGCTCTAAAGTGTCATTTCCTTAAAATCTGTGAAGATAACTCTTGACTCACAGATTTTACATGACCTAGTATCACCTCTTCTGCTTAATTTTTTAGCGTGGCTTGTACTTTCACTGGGGTACTTTCACTTCCCTGCACCATCATGAAACTCAGAAACAAATGCAAAATACTTAACTAGTGTGGTGTCACAGAGAGCATCCCCAGAGCAGATGAGGACCATGTGTGCAGCTCAGCAGTCTCTGGGACTGACAGGAGAGATGGGGCAGGCACTGTCAAGCAGGAATCCTGTCTGGATCTGGGTGAGCTGGCAACTTCTGGGCCTCAGTTTCTCACCTGCAGAGGGGCAAGGTATTTATATCTCTCATAGACACTGGAGACACCCCATTAATTAGAGCTTGCAGAGCACACCCCAAAGGGGAAAGTATTGGGTTAAGTTCTGTTGCAATGGAGGTTATAGTAATTATAATCGTACTAATTGCTTTCTTATAATAGTGTGGCACCTTCATTGCTCTAATGGCAGAAATCAGAGCAATTTCTCCTTAAATTCTACCTGTTACCCCTTTAAACAAAGGTGGTGAAAGATGCAGAGGCCATCGCTGTGCAAAGCGTTGGGGTTAGGGAGAAGTCTGGAAGGCTGGAAGAGAATCATGGAGCAGCACGAAGGCTACAATCCTGAGAAAACAACTTAGATGACTTAGAGCATGGAGTCTGCATTGATCAGGAGTCCAAAGGGAGTTGTACTTTTTGTAAGGTGTTTGAAAAAATGCCTGCCTTGATTGGCAATTTGTGTTTCTAACAGACATGCCCTACCAATCTTTCTTTCATATAGGAAAACACGGCACTGTGGAGCATTGAAATTCAAGAGTGTGAAGGGAGGACCCTTCAATGTTAGTCAGGTAATTTTTCACTTTAAAAAAAAAATCCTTCTTTAAAACACTCTGCTCATTTTGCTTTGAAAGTGTTGATGTCCCAGCTTCACCTGTCGGCACGATGCTGGCTGGGATTCAGTGCTTCAGCTGGAGGTTGTTTGCGTGACTCCAGGGACAACCAGAGGTAAAAATGAGAGGAATGAGGTGCCACACTCAACAAACAGGGGATTTTGTCAGGAACGCTTTGCCATGAGCTGACCTGGGGTACTGAAATGTAAAAGGACAAAAGTAACTGCGGTAGTGAGAGGGTAAAGAAGGTGCTAAGTAATTAGCAAGTAATCAAGGCAGCAGAGGAACTTCACTTGTAGGAGAGTGCACAGAGCCCGGGTACCACAGCCAGGCCCGCAGCTGTTAGCAGGTACTAGCAACTTGTGCCATTATGGTTGAAGTAACCACCAATAAAATCTAATCAATGAAATCCCTTTTAAGTTGGTTGGATCAGTGACCCAGAAAATAGCTCCCCTGCAGAAAAGGAAATGATAGTCTATAAAGTGAGAACTCAATGGGAAAAATCTATTAAAGTGAGCGAGCTATAAGGAGACCTTTGGTGTTAACTGAAACCTTTTGGAAAGAAGCCACAAAACTCGGAGCAGACTTTTAACCCTTTAGCTGCCGCCGTGCCAGAAAGTGCCGAGGCCCAGCAGGGGGCGGCCGGGCAGGGAGGATGCGGCAGCTCCGGGCCATGCTGGCACCGCGACTGCGGGAAAAACAAAAACCCTCCAACAGCAATTTTAGTGTTAGAGAATGAAGGCATTACTTTATTCTGGCCAGGATGTGCAACAGAAATCATTTCATCCACACACTGCACGGGTTGAACAGAGAAAATCCTTCCATGACACACGAATTTTACTGGATTTTTCGGATGCTTGTACAGTCAAAACCCAGAGAAATTCATTTGTTCAATGTTTACTGGTCCCAGGTTACACAGTTCTTAGTATTTGGTTTCCTCTTGGTTATTGATCCCTTCGATGTTAATTAGGTTTTCATTCTTGGTTCTCTCATCTCTCTTTTCCCAGACCAGGTGTCTCTGACCATGCCAGGGTGATGTTTGGAGTTGATGTTTGAAGTTGATGTTTGGAGTTGATGTTTGGAGCTGATGTTCATTGATGGTCGTTACCTTTTGTGTCTCTCCTGTGCTGCTCCCAGCCTGCTGAGATGTTCAGCTCATCACGCCTCGAGTGCTGAAACAGTCCTTTGAAGAGAAACTTAAAATTCCTTTCCCCAGAGGCAAAGGTGAACAAGACTGACTAAAGCTACAAAAAAAAAAATTAAATTTTGAATAATTTTCCACCAGCGGGGTGGGGAAGGTGCGGCGGCAGCACCGGGGGTGTTCAGACCCGGCTGGGGAATTCTCAGCAGAGGACTGAGGAGTGTCCAGCAATGATGGGAACGGAGCTCCGGGAACAGCCTCATCCCGCAGGGCTGGGAACTGATCTCTCCCCCTGCCCAACACAGGGTTCACAGCATGCCCAGAATCACCACTCAGCTTTTTCGTACCAAAGGAGGAAGTTAAACTCTCAGCAGGGCACCCCGAGCCTGGGACAGTGCAGGACAGGAATCTGATGGACCCAGGAGTGCGTTATGAAGGAAAGGGATTTCTGGCACCCAAATTCAAAATATCCCACCCAACTAAACTTGGGGAACAAAATTAATCAATTTTTCATAGGATTCTTCTTTTGGTCCAAAAATCAGCTTTCTATTATCTAGCTATAGACAGTATTGTTTGATTGCTAACACTAGAAGACAAAAAGCAGAATCTCTGCCTTGTTTCTTCTGACATATCAACGCAATTTCCTGAGAAGCTAAACTGGGATCCAACAGTCCCAGGAACGTAATTCAATAACAACAAAACTGGGAAAAGCATCTTGAAAGAAGTTATTAACACAGACCTCCTGAAAATCAGAAAATTCAGAATATGTTGTACATTAAATTCCAGCTAAGATTAATTTGATTCAATTACTTTATTTTTTTTAAAATGCCAGGCCATCCCTATTCATTGTGTAAAAATGAAGAGAAATTCAGTGATGCAAAGTAAGTCTAGTATGTAGGAAAATTTGTTATCCAGAGCTAGGTCTTGATCAATCAATATAGACTTCATTCTTGCATATAAATCACAGTAAAGAAGCTAAGAATATCCATGTAGAAGTAGAAGTATCAGTCAAATGTGGTTTCACATTTTCAGTTTTAAAAGTATTGGAAGTAATACAGCAAATCTGCCCCCAGGGACACTTAGCCCTTTATCTTTACTTGCTTTATCTTCACTTGCTACCGCTGACTTTTTTAATTACACGTAAGTGGAAAAGGGATGGGGGAGAAAGCTTAAATGCACTGGAAGACTGTGTGAAAAACACGTGTAACCTCTGCTCTTTCTGAAAGTGGTAAGAAAAATCCATGGAATTACAATTTGAGAAAAATTATTTTCTGAAGAACCTGCCGTGGGACTGGAAGGTCACCGAGCTGCAGGACCTGAGATATTTCTGCCTGTAGTAATCATCATATTAAAACTTCAGATTCTGAAAGTCTGAAAAGAGGATCCTACTTTATCAGAATTTTACCTTCTTTTCTTTAAAAAGTGTTTAGTCCTTTTGTTTGGCCATGCAGGCTGGTCAGGGAGAGCCCAGTGAGGGGCAGAAGTGAGGGATCCATTTGGAGCACTGGACATTTTCTGAATGAAGCCCCTGCTGGAGTGGGGTTTGTGCTGCCTTGCCAGACAAACTGGTGTGTGTCCTACTGAAAACCTAAAGATAGATAAACATAATATGTATTATATACGAAATTAATTTTAAATTCACTATTAAAAAGCCATTTTAAGTCACATAAATGTGCCTCATAGAATAGTCCACTTTTGCTTCTGAAGAAGTAAATAGTGTCTCCTTTTTTTGACTCTGGATATATTTATGTGGGGCAACTAACCCGACTGTAAATATTGGTAAAAGACACTTGTGCTTTTACATTTGATACCTTACAGGCCAAGATACGTGCCCTGCCTGGAGCTGGGGAAGGGGGCAGCTCTGCACGCTTTGGAGTGCAGGGATGCTGAGGCTCCTGAGCAGCTGATGCAGCCTCATCCCAGCAGATCAGAGGCTGGATCCTGCTGCAGCTGCAGGCACTCCTGCACCTCTGCCTGCCCAGCCACACCCCACACCTCCTTCTGTCCTCCCCTTCTGTGGAAACGGCAGCAACAGTGCAAAAATTCCTCAGCTCTGAACGCAATTGAAAGTACTCTTTCTTAGTAGCCCAAAATAAAAAAAATTAATTAAAATTTTTGAAATAAACCTTTGTTTTTCCTTATAATAATTGTCAGCATGTAAGTGTGTTTCAGGGCTTGCTCACGAGAAAGGAAAAAACCACGAATTTCCCAACCAATTCTGACGATATTTTAAAGCACCTCCCAATTACTTCTGTTTGTCAGAGTTTTTAGAGTGAATTCATGGTAATGTGTTGGCCAGATACTTCTAGGGAACTGTGCTCTCTGCTCATGTTATTGCAGAACTTCTCTCCTTTTCAGAGCACTTCCCTTTGTAAGAGGCTGCAATGGCTCCTTCTGAAAGTTGCTGTGTGGAGCACAGGGCGTGCCAGAGCCCAGAGCACAATATCAGTACCTCAGCAGAGCCCGGCTTGCTCTGAGCTTTCACCCCCCTGATCCCTGTCCTTTTTGGTGTCTGTGTGGTAACAAAGTGTCCCACCCTGGATGCAGCACAGGGTGCACCAGTTAACACCGTGCTTGGGCTGTTGGTAGGGATGGAAAGGGGTTGTTTGGACCATTATTCAGTCCTTTTTTGCATTCCCTCTAACATCTGTGGTCACCCCAGCTCATCTTTCCCTCCTTCCAGGGTGGAAACTTTGTGCTTTCATAGTGAAGGTGTCTCTTGCAGCAAATCTGTGCACAGCAGAACCTCACAAGCAAAGACAACCCCCTGTGGCTCCTCTTGTTTACCCCAGCGAGGAATGAAGTGATTGAAGAGGCCAGAACATACCTTTTCTCCCCAGGATCCACCGGAGAAGCACAGCTGAGTAAATACCCTGTGTTATTGCAGCCTGCTGCTCGGGAGTTACTCTGCAGGTAGCCAAGAGCTCTGCCAAATGCAGGGATTGCCACAGTCTGCATCCCTGCCACTCTCACAGATGAGAGCCAGTCAGAAAGATTTATAAGGGCAAAGGCACATTCCGGGTGTTTCCTGTGCTGCAGCTGGAGCTCTCTGGGCTTCCACTGAGTGCAGGGGATGTCTCAGCCTGGTGCTCTCCTGCTCTTTCAGCACGTGCCCTTAGATGAAGGCTCTGGGATGCAGCAGAGATGATCCCAGGCTCTGGGATGCAGCAGAGATGATCCCAGGCTCTGGGATGAGGCAGAGAGGATCCCAGGCTCTGGGATGCAGCAGAGATGATCCCAGGCTCTGGGATGGAGCAGAGATGATCCCAGGCTCTGGGATGCAGCAGAGATGATCCCAGGCTCTGGGATGAGGCAGAGATGATCCCAGGCTCTGGGATGCAGCAGAGATGGTCCCAGGCTCTGGGATGAGGCAGAGAGGATCCCAGGCTCTGGATGTAGCAGAGATGATCCCAGGCTCTGGGATGCAGCAGAGATGGTCCCAGGCTCTGGGATGTAGCAGAGAGGATCCCAGGCTCTGGGATGTAGCAGAGAGGATCCCAGGCTCCGGGATGGAGCAGAGAGGATCCCATGCAGACTGGTTTATGCATTGTCAGTCATCCCTGCCCTTATTTTGCACCCTTCCATAATGGCCACTCTTTCTCCTAAGAAGCTTTACATGTTTTGAGCTCATATCTCTGTGGAATGCAAAGACTCTTAGGGAACAGGAAGGGAAAGGGTGGATGCACTTTTACTTTGCTGGTGGATTGAGGTGTGTGAGCAAAACTGTGTTCAATAAGAAGCACAGAAACCCACGGAGAGGGTTTTTATAACCACCACTCCTGGGATTGCAGCAGTTTTCTTTCTCTCCTTCACTTTCTCTGCCTATTTTGATAGATGTTAGCAGAATAGAGATGATTTTCCTACTTAAAGAAAGCAACCCAGTCAGTCACTGGTTTCACTGGGCACAAGTATGACTGTATCTTGTGTAATCAAAAACAGGACATATATTTAGGAAAAATGAAGAAGCAGGGTCCTAATTAAGGAAGAAAAAAAGTGATTTTTTTTCAAAGAAATCCAGTGTTGAATAGCTTTATTTTCATGTTCTACTTAACTGCTGAAGTGTGATAAAATGCCTTGAACTTGCAAATAGAGTAACTCTTCTCTAATCCTTTCCTAAAGTCCACAAAGAAAAGAAAGGTGTTAGTTTAAGATATACTGCAAAAGGCATGGGGAAAGCTGCTGAAGGCTCCTGCTGTTTGGGTCATGGGCTGCACTGCACAGCCACTGACTTGGAACCAAACTCGAGGTTCTTGATTGATGGAAAAGCATTTGCCACTATTTTTCAGTGAGCCTGACTTGCTAACATGAGCTGGCTGAGTGAACACAGAGACACTGTAACTGGGACAAATCCCAACTTCCTCAGAAATTTTCAAACGCTTTTTTTCTCCCTGTCAGATTCCAGACAGATGAAATTTCCTTGGCATAGACCTATTCCATCTCTCCTCTGAATCACAATAAATCAGGACTTGGAGATTAACTGATGGAGAGTGTGGGAAGAGAAGGTACCTGGCTTTTGATACAGCCTCATCTGCCCACCAGCTTGCCTTCTCCCATGGGTCTTGCCTCTGCTGCTACTCATTTTCTGGAAAATCCCAATTTCGATTTGATTCCAAAGGCTGCTGAGTCCAACTGATACCATTGTTTGTATGCTGGTGTAAAGAGTGAGTACATTCCTCAGGTCATAAATCATCTCAACCTGACCCCAATTAACTACAGACCCTGGATTTAATTTCTCTCAGTTCTCACCAGCCATAACAAATTAGGTCATTCTGTGTCAGTGAGACACTGGAGCAGACACCACTGGGAGCACCACAGGGGATTCTGATCCAGTTGTGCTGCAGGAAGAGTGAAGGAGACAGAATGGATCATATCTTCCTATTCCTTTCCAGATAGGGGTCAGAGCATGCTTGGGAGCATAGGTAAAGGGTTTTCATAAGGGCACAGGAAAACTACGGATCTGTAAGTTTTATTTAAATTTTGCTCATGTAAGAGAGTGAGGTGATCTTTGACACCTGTGACCTCCAGAAAATGGTTTTGTTGTACCTTGTGCAGAAATCTAGCACCCAGTCAAACACATCATGAGCTCAGATGTCCATTACAGGCACCTGAACTGTCCTTCCCTCCTGGAGGCTCTTTTATTTTCATGTGACACGTTGCAAAGACTGCATGGGACCTGGAAAAGAGGCTGTGCCTCTGGCTTTTTTTGGAAAATGCACTGCTGTAGAGCTGATGGTCAATAGATTCCTCAGGTTTGAGAGGTTCTTCTGAACTAGGACAGCACCACTAAGAAGGATTCAGTGTTCTGTGGAATAAGACCTTTTTGAGCTCAATGTGATGCTAGAAATCAAAAAGGTGTGGAAAGAGTGCTGAATCCATCATTCCAGAGGCTGAGATTTATGCCTTGAATTTGAACAGGAAAATCCAAATGACTCTTTCCTATAATTCACTGCTTTCACTATGTTGTTTTACCAATAACGTTTGTCTTGTTCTTTTAATGTTATCATAAAAGTGCAGTAACAATGCAATAATGGTGAATAATCTAAAATTCCATCCCTAAGGAAGGCTAATCAGATCAGTTCTCTAATGACAACCAGCATGAGAAATTAATTGATTCTTTTTGTTTCCAATTAAAACTACCTGCCTTTAACTCTGTTTTATACCACTGACTACTTCTCAGTTGAGTAATGTAGTTTTTATTTGTGAAACCTCATACCATTAAACGCAATGAGCTCATCCTTTTTCTTGGCATCACCTCGTCTTGATTCTGGCAGAGACACAAAGAAATTACAGCAGAGAGAAGACTGTAAAAAGAGAGATCATTTTTCTCTTAAAAATAGTGCTACTCAAGCTGGCCCTGGCAACTGTGAAGGAAAGTGAAAATTCAAGCCCAGTTCTATATTTGAAGTAATACACAGATAACAAATCCAACATTAATGGATACATACCCAACCCTTGCATTGTTTCCTATATGGTGAGTTATATTTTTCCTACATATTCATGTGTGTAAAAGATGTTCAAGCACTGCAACTAGAAGAGATTTTTTCATTTGGAAGTGACCTATAACTATCACCTGGTCCAACCACCTGACTTCTTCAGGGCTGACCAAAAGTTAGAGCACATTACTAAGGATATTGTTAAGTGCCCTGAAAGCTCTAGAAAATTTCAGGTACAGCTTCCTCTCCAGCTATTCTGTCAGCATGTTACTGGCTGAGAAATTCTCACAATGCACAAAGAAAAGAAACTATTTCGTGTAAGAATAATGAGATAATGTGGGCCATATTTAATCTCTTGAAGAAGATCAGTATTGAACCAGACAAGGACTCCAGATGTCTCAGTTCTGATGCCCCAAAGATAGGTTAGAAATAAATCCCCCCAGAGCGATGTCTCTAGAGCAGGGATTTGGTTATTGCAGCGCTGGGGTGAGGGGGATTTCTCCTCCCAACTCCCCCAGCTGCGGAGGCATCTCTTGAAGAAGCTCAGTACTGAACCAGCCAAGGACTCCAGATGTCTCAGTTCCCTCACCAGTGCTCTCCCAGCATTGGGCAGCTCCCCACTTTAGAGTCTGGGAAGGAGGGTACATCCATATGACCATTTTGGTTTTCTTCTTGATACTTGCCTATTTTAAATGACGAAATGCCTTTGAGACAAGGCCTGCTCTGAGCCAAACTCTACAAGGCTCTAGTCTTAAATTATATCTCATGGTGCTACAAAATGCAAGGGGTAAATGGATGGTTTTCCACTGAGCTTGTTTCCCTTATGGCTTTCTTGGACTTTTTAAACAACTCTGCCAGGATTGGGAAGCTTGTTTTTTTCAGAAATCTTGTAAAGGAACAGGAAGAATTTAATTATTGCAGTAGAATGGCTTTTTCTCATGCTTATTTATTTAATGTTTGAATAGTTGAAAATGTCTTCTCAGTGTGTGCATTAAGGACTTCCTGCCCGGAGTGTGTGAAGGACCCTGAGCACTCACAGGATATAAACCAGATTCATGCTGGAACCCAGCAGCATAAACACGTCTTCAGTGCAGACAAGAACCCTTAAGTCTCGTAATGTGAAACATACTCCTGTTGTGTCTGTGTTTTCCTCTGCAAATAAACCAGCGAGAGATGTGCCTGCAACGTTTTCCTGAGACAGACAATTTCTCACCTCATTATTTTATTCTCTCTCTAATAGATTTATTTTTTTATTGGGATACTTTAAAGAAATTTATAACTCAGTCCAGCTAAATAGAGGTGACTTGAAGACAGCAAGTAGCCTGACACAAGTCCATGCTGCCAGGACTTTTGAATAAGAGGCTTCATTTTATACTTTGTGCCATTTCTAGATATAATCATAGAATAGAGTATTGGATGTTTGTACACTTCAATGAAAATCAGCTTCTTGAGCTACACTTTTCCCCAGAATCTCCTTTTCAATTAACTTCAGACAGAAACAGCAGTGGATAATTATTATGGAGAGTTTTACTTCTATTCTCTGGAAAATAACTTCCTGTCCGGATTTGTTAGATACCCTGACACTTGGACCAGGGGTCTGTCCTCCTCAGCTAAGAAAAGTGTATGGAGCAATTAAATTAGATCTGATAGATTTTTCTTATTCTGAATTGGAAACTGCACAGATTTTCAACAGTTATATCACTTTTCTTGATTGTCCCTCATGAAAGAAATAGGGAATGGAAAGTGTTGCAATGTAGATATACAGACAAGGGTCAAAATTAGAAATATAGAATTAAAAGTAGATGGAAGTATAAAACTGTTAGGATGTTTGTGGTGAGTATTGAAAGAAAGAAACAATCCCTTTTTTGGGTGTCTTTCCAATCATCCACTTAACTGTAGCATTGCTGGGCTAATACTCAGCTGGTGATAAATTCTGGGGTGTAGGAAATACTCCACATGTGGCATTCTGGGTGACAAATTAACCTGGGGTGTGAATGAGGGCCATCATAAACTTTCACTGAATCAAAAATTAAAGTGTAAGAAAGCATGTCAATCCATGACTGTTTCCTGCTGCAAAGCCAGGGATATACAGCGGGACTGAGGGAGGCTTGAAAAAATGTTCTCTTCTTTAATAAGGAAAGAAACATGACTCAAACCTCCCCGGGATGAAGTCACCATCCTCTCTGTTACTCACTCCCATTATCTCTTCTGCAATCTGTTCCCGAAGGAGCTTCCAGACAACCGGCTGCTTATCCCTGGCTAAGAGTTCTTTAAAAGAATAAAATAACAATTATGGTATAGAGGAAGGGAACCGTGGTGTAAGAGTCTGGTACTGCACGAAAATCCTTCCTTCGTGTAGGAACTGGAACAATGTGGCATTGTGTGTGCGGGGAGGGTGGGGACAGAGCTCTGCTGACACCTGCACCCGGAGCTGCAGGGGAAGCTGCCCCATCGTAACTCACAAATACAGCCTGAAAGGCAAGAGCCCGAGCCTGAGGTTATTTTACAGCCACACCGGGCAAGTTCCAGCCAGACAAAAGCCCTTCTGCTGTAATCACTGAAAGAAAGTGGATTTCCTGCCCATCTGCCCAGAGGAGCTCTATGGATCCAGCACGCTGAGTCCAGTAACTAACGCAGACGTGTTTCTTGAAGGGGCTGTGCACTTTCCTCAAGGGAGGGGAATTATCCAAAATATCAGATAGTGGCTCTTGAAACTTAATATGAGCACTGCTAGAGGTGGGGGAAGAAAATAGGGTAATTGAAAAATTGTGTGTTCTGTAAAACGCCCTGATTTGTTGTGTGTGCTTGTTTCCATGTGTAGGAAATTCTACAGGAAGTAGGATTTGCAAGCTTTGGTCAGGTAGAATATGTCCCAGTCAAAATCCCTGGCTGTGAAACGTTTGCTGAAAGGGGGCTCTTGTTTTCCAGACAGCGTGAACTGGAGGGTTTGCTTCCTTATTCACAGCATGCCTATGAAACTTTTTACTGTGAGGGTGGTGAGGCCCTGGCACAGGTTGCCCAGAGAAGCTGGGGATGCCCCATCCCTGGGGACATTGAAGGTGACACTGGACTGGCCTTGGGTTATCTTTGGAGTTTAAGTAGCTCCATTGACTGGAAAAATCACAAACTTAAAGCTGTAAAATGGCATGGAGGAACTGAGGATTAACAACAGAGGAGTCACAGGATACAGAACCTGTAAAACAAATCAGGGCCTCTGCTGCGTTGGCATCTGGCTGGATAAAGTCTCTGACTCTAAGGAAAGCACTTCTCTTCCTCTGTTCAGAAGAGGCAGCACAGATATAAAGGGCTACAGCACATATTTTTGTGTTTGTACAGATATCCCCATTCCCTGTGGGCTCTTTGCACTGGCAAAAAGTCTTGCTGCTCTGCTTGCGTGTGCTTCCCAGGGAATTCCTGCCAGACTGCTCTGATGCCATGGGGTGATTGTGTGCTCAGATTATTTATTGAGAATAAGGCACGGAAAACATTGCCAAACATCCCCAGGTATCTTCCCTCTCTTCTGTGAGGAGAATACAGCCTGAGGTGTATTTCTGAGAAAAATAATTGCAGGTCAATGACTCTGCTCCCAGACGACAGGCCTTCCCTGAGAGATTCTTGGCACCAGAGGTTCAGAGGTCAAATGCTTTGATGTCAGGAGTGAAATGTTCCTTCTCAAAACACTAAAATCTTAGAGTGAGCAGATGGTTTAACGAAGAAACTGCCTAAGCACAAGAAGATCTCACAGGTGACTCATAGCTTATTTCTCCAAATTCAGAGCAAGAGCTGTTCAGGAGCTGCAATTATGGGTACAGACCAAGATCCCATTGTTCAGTTTTCAAGTGAATTAGGATTCAATATGCTACTATTGACAGCTTCCTTGAAAGGGAAGATTTATTAGCCTCTCATCTGGCTGAGGAGCAGATTTTGGTTTATGTTAGTAGCCAAGAGCCCGAAAGTTCTCATCTCAGCATAAGCTGCTTCTGCAGGTTGCAAACTTTCTAACCACAGTGGGAAGGAGGTGATGTACAGTGTTAATTGGCTTAAGAGGTTACAAGGATATAAGTAAAAAAGAACTCCTGCTCCGTGGTGATTTGTGTTCCAGGAAAAGAGGGTAGGATATCTGAGCACCAGAGTTCTTCACAAAACACAGCCTTCTTTAGGCTTTGCCAGGAGCCAAACTACTGAGTTTAGTTAGAAGTCTAATCGGAAGGCAACAAGGTTTAACAAGTAGAGCCAGAGACATTTTCTGTTCTTAAAGATCCTGTAAACTGTATCTTCCTCTCACCTGTGCATAGGCAATATTTTTAGCCAATCAGTTTTATGTCGCCTGAGTAGCGAGATGATTAACCTGTTTTTAACATTAGGTTTGTAATACACCAAAATAATGGTGTTGTGTCATTGTCCCCCTCAGCTTATCACTGCTGAAGGAACTGGGATCCGACCATCACTCCCTGTCTGTGCCCCCTTCCACTTAAACATCTACCATGCACACACAGGTGTCCCAGGAGGAAGCTGAGGGTAGTTCTTCCTTACCATAAAATCTGAAGAGTCAGGGGTAGGTCTAGCTCGGAGAGAGAACATGCACACTCCTAAATATTATAACTGATTCTATAGTAATTATTATATTCACAGGATTTACATAGGTTTACATCCATGCTGTGATTGCAACACAATCCAAAGTAGGCCCTGTGTGAGACATCACTGATGCTGTTTTCTTAGGTTTTTTATTCAGGAGCAGAGGAGTGTTGGCATTTTGTTTTGGCTAACTGTTGTTTTTGGATAAAGTGGGTAAGAGCAATAGTGGGTAGTGCAGTATGGGAAACCAGACAGTAACCTAATTCACTTAGTTCTGCCCAAACTGCTCAAGTTTCTTTATTTTTAAATAATTTCTTTTTAAAAATAATTATTCTTTTAAATTGGTTTTGCACAAATATATACTCTAAACTGTTGATTTTTTCATCTGTCAATCAAATGGAAATGTTAAGCAGGAATGTAATGTATGTTTTTTCTTAGTAGAGACAATAATCAGCTCGTCGAGAAGAATACAGCATCTCTGTTAAAAAAAGTGTTGATATTTATCTATTTTGAGGTCTTTTACAAGTGGAATTACCACTAATAGCTTTATAAATACATCATCCAGATATACAAATTTGTGCCCAGCATATCTACAGTTCACTTGCACCCACAATAGCAGTGCATCACAGGAAGGTGAAAGGAAGGCAGAATGCTCTAGCTGCAAATAATGGTTACCTTTGAAATATTTAAACCAAAGTTTCAGTGTTCCCAATAGTCATAATGTGGTATACTAGTGTGAAATTCTGCTTAAAATGTGGCATTAGTACATGAAACAAAAAAATATAAGAATTTGGAGCAGGCACTATGGTTTTCTAAATCATCATATTTTGATACACTGCAAGTTCTGGTTGAAAGTGGGGATAACTTCAAGTGGAAGTGTTCTTAAGTGTTCTCAAGACTTCTGGTGGTGCTGTGGCAGTTTATTGGAAAACTTGAAAACAAAACAGTGATATTTTAGCTGTTATGTTGAGAGTTCAATCTCTGCTGTGCCTGCTGGGACATTTGGTAATGACTGCTTTGAAAAAATATTTGAAACTGAGATCTAGCAATTTAATTTCAGGATTTACAGTAAGCTTGGAAGAAATCTCCCTCTGCAAATTGCTGCCATCAACAAGGCACCTTCCTTCTTGGACTGCCAGTGTGAAACCATCTCTTCTGAAACTGGTGGGCAGACTTCTGCGTATATATATTTTTAGTCTCACAGTTTATTTTGTAATCTTATTGCCTAGCCATACAGGTGTTTGACTCATTTTACAAGAAAAATCAGTGACTATCAAAGTGTTTATTTCTTTCAAAGCAGGGCACAAGGAAAATGTGCATTGTCAAGTCCAAATGCAGACTGAATAGGTGTGACCAGGGAAAGACTGGATGAGAATACAGCTGCATTATCACTTGCTGACTAACAATCTGTATTTTCTGGATGTTTGAGAGTCTCAACAACATTACTGCTGTTTTATATTCAGTGTTTGCTGTTTTTTTCTGTAGACACATCTGTGGTAGTAAGAGTTCGAGAGACAAAAATCAAAATCGTGCTGTCCTTTGGCTCTTTCCCCCCTGTGCTCTGTAACTGCCTCTGTAACCTCAAGCATCATGAACCTTTTAAAGAGTGTGAGCAACAGGATTTGCAGGCAGGGCGAGCTCATTGTGTAGCTGATTCTAAGCAGTTGCATCCACATTCCAATCAATGACTTGCTCCATCTCCTCTCCCATTGCTGCAAGAACTACTCAGAGCTGGGGGAGGCAGCAGAGTCCACATCTTCTGTGTCGTGTTCGTGTGGGGGCACTGCTTGCCCACCTTTCACACGTTTCCACTTCATTCTTCTGTTTTGAAACCACACTTTGACCTGGGTGATAAAAACAAAATGATTACTTGTTGCCTCAGCCTGAGCTGTACAAGCAGAGCTATGCATGTATGTGTGTATCAATAGACAGATGATTTGTGGAATTCTAGAAGAAAAGGTGAACAGAGCCTCACAAGTTTGACTAAACCATCTCTCTAATACAGACTGGAACAATTCTTTCTAAAATGCTCCACACAGATGTTCCTCTGAAATCACCAAAGGTAGTACAAGTGCTTTGCCTAGAATCTGTCTTCATGTTAAATAAACATGTCAAAACAATGGGCACAGTGCCTCTCACGTATTTTTAACATCTAGGTAATCCAATCTAATGCTTCAGGAATTTTAATTTGCCTCACATAATTACACAATTCTTCTGCTGTCCACTTAGCCTTGATAAGGAAACCTGGACTGAGATGACAATGAGAGAACAGAAATACCTCTCTCCACAAAACTCTGTATATTTATCTTTCCTTATCACCTCAAAATACCACCTGACCCAGGAAGAACACATGTCTCAAACATGTCATTCTAATAATTTCCTGTTAGTCACAGTCTAAGGTGATATCCACATTTCATCTTTAAGCCTTGATATATCAATATGCACCAATGAATGGTGGCTAACAAGAACTCAGTAGAGACCAGTTATTGCCAAGTCTCTCTTTAGTTTAGAGAAACATAATTAAATTTATTAACTACTTACAGAAATGTGTAACGAAGGTGTTGGAAAGAATGTGGAGGCTTTGATTTAAAATACCTCTGTGCCATTGCAAAATCAGACCCTTGAGTAACATATCTGGTTCTTAGCATTAGAGAGAAGTTGTGGGGGAGGAAGAAGGAGACAAGGGTTTGGAAAGTACTTGTCTTTCGGTGAGATCCAGGTTCACAGCTATCTCGTATCTCCTGAGCCTTGTCAAGTAGTTATGGTGGGCAAATTCAGCTTCCAGCTCCCGCAGCTGCTCCTTAGTGAAAGCTGTCCTTTCCTTCCGGGATTTGCTGCTGGTTTCTGCCTTATTGCTTGAGGTCTGGTTTTCTAAGAGGCAAGCACACTTGTGTCATTTGTGGTTATGCTGATGTGTGTGAACATGTGCAGTTGCAGAGGTCTGATCTAAACGACTCCTTGAAGTGCTCTGTGGAAGTTTTAAGATGTTTGCTTTATGCCCCCTCAAGCTCAGCATGACTTGTGGGTGTTGCCAGCCTTGGTTTTGAGGGGACAGAGGTGGGAGAGCTCAGTCAGGATGGGGAGTGTTGTCAGAACTGCCTGGGTCTGCACAGTCATGGAACAGTAGCTGTGGGAAAGAAGCTCTCATTCCTTGCTGTCATTGCATAGAAATAATTTCCTTCCCCACGTTCTTACTTTTATTTGTTGTATACTTATTTTCTCCCTCCCCTGACCCACCCTGCAGCAGGCAGCCAAGAATATGCAACATGCAGCATGTTAGGAGTGTATGGTGGCCAGCTTTGGTGCAGGACATAAGAACAATCACTCAGTGTGCACCTTCAGTGCGGTGCATCCCTGGAAATACTGGGGATGTGGGGCAGTAAAACAAGCAAAAGCAGAGAAAATGTGGGTTTTGCACTGTCCCAGAACCATCTTGAATACTCCAGTTTTTTAACTTTTTCTAATCCTTGCTAAATGAAAACTACAAGCAGATCTGGTACCTGTGTACATGGTTGGCCCCAGTATCATCCTTGCCATTGTGCTGTCCTGAAAAACCTGTTTGCTATTTGTGTACATTTCTGCAATGTGCTCAAGAGTTGTATTTCAAAGCCAAATTTCAAGCCATAGCGAAAGTGATGCTGTAACAACTATGATAAAAAGCAAACACAACCTGACCTTTCCTGAGGCTGTGGCAACCTTTTTTCATTTATTTTTTATCCTTTCTCTTTTTTATTTTGTTTTTTTTCTTTTCCTTTCTTTTTATTTTATTTTTTCTCCTGTGTTTTCAAAGTTGGTGCTCAAAGAATCTCCAGGAAATGCACGGAAAAATGCATTTCTTTCAGTGAGCAAAGTCCAAACTGCCAGTCTATCAGGGAGTCAGTTTTGCAAGTTCCTTCACTCTTTCTCCCCTCTTGCTCCTATTGCTAGATTCCCTAAACTAATCATGCTAGTAGGGTTTTTGTTGTGCTGAGAATGAATTAATTTTTGTGTGTAAGCAGTATGCAATGGAGTTCTGTGTGTCCTAGCATAACATTTCTACACAGCAATGATAAGCAAAATGGTAACAATATGAGCATGACATGCAGCTTCATCTTCTAGGTGTCTTTTTGGTCACCAAAGTAGTGAAGCTGGAGAAATCTGTGAGATGTGACTGTAGGCTTTGTGATTGATCTGACCTTATCTCTGTCCATCAGAAATGGAGAAATCAAACAGAGCTTTTGTTACTGGGAATGCACACAGGGACCAGTGTGTCACCTGCTGCAGCTGGGCTGCTTTCCATTCCAAGGGAATTAGTCTGGTTTGTTCCATACTGGTTTTGCTGCTTCAGAAATCCACAAATAAAGTTGGGGAATGTACAGGAACGAAACTCCAGAAGTTTCTCCCCCTGTTTTTGCCTACAGTTTAACAATCCCCTTTGTTCTCATCCCTTACTGCACAAACACACTATCACAGGTTTCCCAGAGGCTCACAAGTGTGACTTTTGAGGCAGCGGTGGGGAAGCAGGATGTGAAGTGTGGATCTCTTGCTGGGAGCTTTGCCACCAGCTCCTGGGAGCCTTGAACTCAAGGGCTTCCCCCGGGGTCTCTGCTCCCCTCCCAGACACGTGGAGGGGTGCAGCAGCTCCCCAGTGCCATCAGCACAAGGCAGAAACTAAAGACAAGCAGCTAATGCCAAGTGGATGCACATGTGAGTTCACCAGAGCCCTGTGGGAAGGACACCCTTTCCAAGGGGCAGTTTCACCAGCCTGCATCTCCAAAGGACAGTGTGAATAATTTTAAATGGATATTTCTAGGAACAGAGCAGGATGTGTAGCCTGGAATCTCTCATCCACACTGTGTGCCACAGGGTATTGTCAAGAGACATCATGCTTACTCATGGCTTGAGGTTTTGTGATATTCCAGAAGTGGAAATGTGGCCCAGCTGCTTTGGTTCTGACAACAGAATGTGAGAAATGACAAATGTGTGAAAGGACAAATCATCTCGGGCAGCTTTTTCCTACTGTACTGCCAGTTTAAAAAGCAGAAAGGAGAGCAGGGGAAGTTCAGGGAGGGGAAGGAAAGGAGAGGAATGGAGAGGAGA
>VWZT01014302.1:0-21814 GCA_013397055.1 Pachycephala philippinensis | reverse complement strand
AAAAAAAAAGGAAAAAAATTTAAAAATGAGGTAAAGAGGAGCTACTGATTCCAAAGTATGTGTTGCACTGTGACTAGCTAGGAGGATATAGGGCTACTGACAGATTTAAACACCCTGACATTTGGGGTTTGGATAGGATATTTGTCTCTTGGCCAGTCAGTGTGACTGGTTAACATTACTCTTACTCATTGGAGGGAGCCCTACAAGAGCAGGTTGATGCCACAGCAGGTCTGTTCTGATTCCCACAGTTGCTTCTTACCCACGTGTTTTTAGGGGACTCTTTAAGACATAAAACTTCTGCAGCTGTATCTGCTGTGATTAATTAATCTTCAGTGCCCCATCAGTAGCAAAGAGATTTTAGCAGACTGGTAAGGTTCACTGGAAATGAAAAATCTTTGACAGAATTTTTATTACTCTAATGTTCTAATTGTCAAATCTGCTGAACACATTTGTCAGCCAGAAGTTAGAATCTGTTTGTAAGTCTAACATAATATTCCCATTACCAACGAGTGAGTTCTTAGGAAAAAAAATAAGAGGGGAAACCACAGAAGAAATACTTTCATGATGCTTTGTTTATGCTTGCTAGTGTTGTTTCAGGCCTACAAGAGTATCTCAGTTATGTAGGTCAGTAAAATGTGGGAAGAAGGGTGGGAGATATCCTTCTGCTATCACAGACTCAGTCAGGTTGGGAAAGACCTCTGAGCTCATCGAGTCCAGCCTCTGACCCAACACCACTCATCAACTAAACCATGGCCCTGAGTGCCACGTGCAGGCTGTCCTTAAACACCTCCAGGGACGGTGACTCCACCACACCCCTGGGCCTTCCAAGATCTCATCACCCTTTCTGTGAAGAAATTCTTCCAAATGTCCAGCCTAGACCTCCCTCGTGCAGCTTAAGGCCGTGTCCTCTTGTCCTGCTGCTGTTGCCTGGCAGGAGAGGCTGACCCCACTTGGCTACAGCCTCCTTTCAGGCAGGATGTGATTTATGCTTGTGATTAAATACATATTTGATAAACAGCTGGAGTCAAGCTGTCAGTATATTGTAATAACAGTTCCTCTTTTTATTTGGCAGCAATCAGAAACCATGCTTTCTAGCCATGAATGACCCAAATAATAACATAAGACATTTTTAACATGCAAACGAGTCTTCAGAAAAGGTGAGGAACAGGGACCTGAAATCTAAAAGGATTTTTCCACGTGGTGATTGGGTTACCATACAGCTGGAGGTGCCTGTGTGCTGCACCTACAGCTGGCATTAGATATTCAGCACTCAGCAGTGGCAGGCTGCATTAGCAAGTTGTCTGTTCTGCCACTAGAAGCCAACAGCAGGAGAAGACTGAAAGGACTCAGGTGTCTGCTCTGTTCATTTCTGTGCTAGACTGTCAGTCCAATGCAAGTAGGAAATGGCCAAAATTAAACACAAACTGACATTAAATTCACACTTTTAGAACACTGTAGGCCAGATCCAATTAGTAATTACCGCTTATTTATTATGAACAAGTAGAATTCTAATTAGGCTGATTCGAGCCTCAGCTACTCCCTCAGATTGGATTGGCAATTAAGGTACTTCTTGTACTAGTAATTATGGTTTACCATGAAATTACCCTCCCTTCTACCCCCAAAAAAGCATCGAATTAGCCATGAGTGGAATTATATTTATCACAGGACCCTGTGCAGTAGAGACTTTGCAAATAAATACAAACAATTAGAAAAACCACTCAGAGAGCTGTGCCAGCACAGTAATTAGGGTTTGAAGGCAGGAATTGTTGCTGAAGCCAAGCTGGCTGGGTTGTCATTGAAGAGAAGCAGCCCTGAGGGTGGGTCCCCAGCCTCTGGCTCTCCTGGTCCCCTCCCAGGAGCTGCCCCAGCAGGAGGAACAGCGCAGAGAATAGAGAGTTCTGCCAACATCATCCTGGAGCAAGGAGCAAACTCTGTGAATTCACCAGTTTGGTGTTTTCTGAGATGTCACAGTGACCCCAGTGGGTAACAGGCCAGACCAAGCCAGACCAGCACAAGGCTGGTGCAGGGTATTCCAGCAAACAGAAGTGTAAACAGAAGGAGAGCAAGCAGAAGCTAAACCTGATTTTTTCCCTTGCCCAGAGAAGTAAAATACAAACTTCTTGTCCTAATATTTGAATTCTAGTCCCTATAGCTGCAGTCATTATTTCAGTGACAATTTCAAAGTGTGCTCTTGTACAGGCTGATGAATAAATCAGCTTCTGACCTCTTCTCTCCCCTTTCCTTGCAAAAATGCAATTGTGTCTGGCCTTGTAGTCAAAGTGTGGAATTCTGTGCCACAGAGCTTTGGACTTCCACAGACAGAATAACTATCCCACTTCAATATCACATTAACATTGGAAGGCAGTAAATAAATCAGTTTGGTTTATGTATCATTATTAGGGGATCATGGACTAAATACTGGTGTGTATTGATTTTAAGGATTACTTTAAGTTTTTATTATTTTTTTAACTTTTGAGGTAGTAGCTTTGTCTCACCCACTGTGCAGAAATAGTGAATATTTTATGCTTCAACTTGTTTAGCCATCCAAATATGGACAAACGTATTGAACTTCCTTTAGAACATGAAGAATTGTTCCTGGTTTAAAGTGTTAATCTGCTTTTAACCACGGAAGCAAAGAAAAAAAATCTTTGATTAATGACTTCTCATACCTTGACCAACATTGGACCTGTGTTTGCAGGAGTAAGAATTACGTCTCCCCAAAGACCATCTTCCCACCAAAGGAGTCAGTCCTAGGCCCCTGGGAGGTTGGGGTTTTTCATAAATTATGATAGAGAATGGTGTATTTTCCAATCTCCTAGCTTTCCAACAGAGTTAATACTGCACGGGGTCTTTCTCTTACGGAATTTGCTCTCTGCTACTGTTTCTTAGGCAGTTAGCACATCTGAGAGCTCCAGCTCCGTTTGGAAGCCAGGTAATTCTGTATTTGTCCAGCAGAGCAAAACAAGATACCATGGCTTGCACTACTGCAGTTAGATACTGAGGAATGTTTCAGAAAGAATCCTTCCACAAACCGTGTCTCCTACTGATGCCTGAAGAGGCCAGCCCAGAAACAGAGACTGCACAGGAGTGAGGGAATAAAGGTGGATATTTATTGGAAAGGCCTTCAGAGGCACACCCTGGGCAGGCCAAAGGCTGCACCCAAGATGGACCCCGAGTCACGAGTTCTTCACACTTTTATAGCTTTGGGCCATTTGCATCTCAACCCAATTTCACCAATTAAACTTTAGCTAATGATGGAATTTCCCCTCAGCTTGCCCCCCTTCTCAAGATGCTGGGTTACACATTTTGGGCCTAGGCCGGGCTGGGTGTCCTTGGAGAGCAGCCTGGAGAGGCTTTGTTCTGTCTGTCTCAGCATGAGAGAGCAGCAGCTCCCAGGCTGCAGGACACTGCAGAGTTACACACTGGGAATGCAGCATTGGAAAAATAGAAAAGTTAAAACATAAGGCATCACTACAACTCACTAGCACAAGAAAAACTCTTTTTTCTTCTGCATCACCTGCTACAGACTTTTGCCTGGAAGCCTCCTTCCACAGGCTTATACCAGCAGGGTGTTCTTATCTGAGAGGCCTTTGATTCAATGGTTTTGTAGAGTAAGAATCTATTGCCAAATGTAAAGGGTAGAAGAAACTAAACCACTAGAGTTTTACAATAGAAATATTCACGTGTTTGTACCAGTAAAAACCACTTGCACTCCCAGCTCTGCATGCCTTAGATTTCATCCAAGAGGAATAATTTCCCTTTTCTAGAAAGCAGAGACAAACAGAAAATTAACTTTTGGTATATCTCTCGTGTGTAACCATCATTCAGGGGTGACATTAAATGGATTTTTAGTTCCTGTTTGCAGAAGAAAGAAAAGGAGCTGGCAAAATGAATGATATTACATATATTCTCCTCTGGTTATTGTCATGCTTCTTATCATTTGCCAAGGATTAGAAACTAATCATTAAGGACTGATATTGCAGTAAAAGGATTATTTCTCACAGTAATATGTGGGGTCTTTGTGTCTTGAGCACATATTCATAGATTTATCAAAGACTCTGAAAACTCTGCACACAAATTGCTCTTCCTGTGCCTAAGAGCATTTAGTTTTCAGAATAAATAATAGGTTTGGAGAAAACACCCAAATCCTCCATTTGCTATCTCTAAAATGAACACAAGAAAGATAGAATATAGGCAAAAGAAAGGTTTGTCTGTCTTCCTTATGTCTGCAATAGAGTCACTGCGTGTGTCAGGGAAAAAAGGGAGAGTTCCAATGATTCTGTTCTTTCTGCTGCTGAAACATTGAGAGGACAGCAAAATTTACTGACAATATTTTGCAAAAAGAAATGTGTTTCTTTGAAATGGAGGGTGGCTTGCTCTCTATAATGTGAAGTAATGTGTTATTTTTTTTCTTTTTTTTTAATAGCATACCTGAATTCCAATCATGAGTGTAAGGCAAGACTTTTTTCCATTTCACTTAGATGTGATTTTTGATCTTGAAAGGACTTAATAATACAGTGAGGAATGCAATTCAGAGATAGACTGTAGAAGTGAGTGGATTCTGAATAGCATAATAAATAATTAAGTTACAATTATTAATAAAGATGCTTGCCATTAAAGGAAAATAGACTGAGGATGTCCATAAATTCCCTTCACCAGACTTATATAATGTATAATTCAAAATGTGTTGACAAAAGAAAGCTCATAATCATTTGTCCATGGCTGTAAAATATGACATGATAATTCTTCCTACTTCAGTAAGAACAATCTACGATGCAGACAGCACAGAATAGAACATTTGTATCATAGTAACTCAAACTACCCATTTCAGTTAGACAAATGAAAAAAAATAGGCTCCAGCCCACACACTGTGGCCTGGCACAGAGCAGCATCCAAAGATGAATGCAGATGATGAGATTAATTTGTTGGGCCCTTACTTATCACCTAGAGCCTGAGGCTCTGTATATTCTGAGGTAATTTCCTGATGCATGCCCAACGTGCTATTTCAGCTTGGCTCCAGCTAAACAGGGCAATTTACTGCAGCCAGAAGGGGCCAGAATTACCACATTCACATTATTAAAATGCACTCACAGCTCAGCTCTTTGACACCTGAGTCTTGGGTCTGCCTTGGGCTTCTGCTCAGGCTGGCACGTGAAAGCTCTCGTTCCTTTGGTCCATCTCATGCCTGGTGCTTTTTGTCCCTGGGACATTTTAGACAAGAGGATCTTACAAGCTCTGGTGCATGATTTTTTTGTTTGCACTTATCTGTGTGCTTGAGAATGTCTTCTCTTCATGAAATTTTAGTGGATAGTTTGAAAGAAACACACCTTACCCAGTGCTGCAGAAGCTCTCCTGCACGTAGGGTCAGTCTAAGGGACAGAGCTGGGACACTTGGGAGGGTCACACTGTCACACCCCACAGTTTGCTTCACTGTTTTCCTGGTGAAAGTGTGACCTGAATCATCCTGGTGGCTTTAACAAGTTCTTTAGTGGGTTGCAGCTTAATGTGATTCTTTAGAGGCAGCCAGCACCCTTCTGTCTGGGAGGTTCTGGCAGTGCCTGCAGGAGTCCCTCACTCACTGCTGCCCCTCACCAGCCACCAACGGGGCAGCTCCATCACTCAGCCAGAATGTCTGCAAAGTGCAAACAGAGGTGCTCCAGCGTTTGTCTTGGACAGACACAGGCAGCTCTGGCTCCAATCACAAATTAACATGAAAATTTCTCACAATTCAGTGTATTGTACGGAGCTAATGGAGTTCAGTTTGGGGTTTTTTAAAACTTAAATCACAATATATGTGGGGTCCTGTTTCCCTGTGTAGAGTCCCTGGCATGCTGTGTCCCTGAAGACAGAGCACATCTAATAAACCATTTTTATTTACCAAAAATGGATCGTGTTTGGAAGTGTGTCCATCACACTACCTCTGTCATTTCAGTTGGAATTGGTTTTTCCTGTAAATTGCTGCTAAGAACCAAAGCATTCACAGAGAGAAAGTTTTTTAGGCTTTACTGTTGGAAACAAAACCTCGTACAGTACCCAGAGCCATTCTGAGTATTCCTGTGCAGAATGGGGCATGTGATTCCAAAGAAAGATGAGCAATTTATTTATTCTGAATTAGTTAGTATTTAGCTTTGTGATATTGCTCTAATGACGTTTGAAGTCAGTGAAAATCTTATTTTGACATCATTATCTGCCTGTGGTGCTTCCACACTCTCTCAAGGACGCATTTCTGTGCATTTCTTAGCTCATGACACAGCCTTCCTTGCTGTCCATTTAAAATCTAGTGGTAAATGCCTTATGGTGAACTCAGTAATTTAATTCTCTCCAGCAACATTGCTGGTTCACTATCCACCAGGCTTACACGTGCTTTTGTTTTACAGGATTTAAATAGCTGCCCAGCCCTGGGAGCAAGATAAGATGCAATTCTTTGAACTGCAGGAAGGACAACACGAGTGAGTGACAGCAGCAAACCCGTGAGACTGGGGGAGACAGCTTTAATTTATTTGTCCAGCGTGCCCATGGAGGGTCCTCACCTCCTGTTTGAGTAATGATAAATGACAAGATGTCGACAGTTATTAATTAAACTGCCTGGCATAGCAATGTACATGATGATAAGACCTAAGAAATGTGTAGCATTCCTCCTACCCCATCATGAGAATGAGGCCCCTCCACTGTTCTCTGGCTCAGCAGAGATTAGACTAAAGCATCAATATTCCACTACAAGCTGGCTACCTAGTAACTGCCTGAACACAGGGCCCTAAAAATTGAAATTCTCTCTCGTGTGATGTGTAGTAATTAAACTTCAGCATTCTTTCTGCAGGAAATGTTTCTCCTCTGTTGTTCCCACAGATTGTGCTACAACAACAATTTCAGCCCCATGAACTATTAGCCAATTATGAAGGGATTTTCTCAGTCTGCTTTAACTGAGGATCAAAGACAAAACCCAATTTTTTTTCTTGCCAGATATTGTAATTTAGGACACAAAACACCAAGCATGCACAGGACTCAAGGCTTTGGTCAGTCAAACAAAATGGACTTAGTAACTCAGACCCATTTCAGCTTTTCTGATTTGCCTTGCCAATATTCCAGCTGCTTTTATTCCTTAACAAATACATTGCCACACAATTGCAATATATTTATCATTTTCTACTTTCATTTATTTCTTTCACATCTATATCCTTTATGTATGTGCTACTTGGAGCTAAGTCTGTCTATGGACTGCCCAGTAACTCAGAGTGAATTTTTTGAAAATTAACTAATTTTAAATTGCTGTGGGCTGCAGATATGAAAAATCCTTCTGTTGTTACTGCTAAATGTGTTTGTTCTGGCTGATCAGTGCTGTTTTTTTGGCCTTTCACACTTAGAAGAGAATTTTTTAAACTGCAAAAATGCAATCTGGGTGATTGTCGTTCAAATACTGTCTTAGGGTCCAGATGTCAAAAATCAGCCCAGCTCCACTGAAACCGGTATCAGTTGCAGTTATCTCTTGGGCACCACTTTCTTCTTACTTACGTTTTTTATTTCTTTTTTTTTTTTTAAGTTTTCAGGACCAGCCTTTCATCAGACTTGTGTGTGGACTGCTGAACAGCCAGCTCCAAATAAGTTTTAACCTACCTGCCATTTCCCCAAAGACCACCCCTGAAAAGGTTTGCATGAATTTCCTTTGGCATGTGTCATTCTGTCTGCATTCTAAACAGCAGAGCATTCTAAATATATACTAGAATTTGCATTTCCACTGTTTGCAGAGAAATACAAGTAAATTCAAGGTCCTTTGGCATGTCTATATGGAACTCACACTTTAAAGTAATAGTGGTGTTTTTCAGTAAACACAGAGGGATGGTGCTGCTGACCAAACCAGAATTACAGATCTGAGGCTGTGCAGCTGCAAAGTAAATTGGATATGGACTGAGTTTGCTGCTCACACACAAACTGTCAGCTCAGACTGAGCTGCAAACCAGTGGCACACACATCCAACGCCCCCTTTCAGGTTCCAAACCCCCCAGAATAATGAAAAACTAGTTAAAATCCTTACAGGTTAGACAGACAGCACTCCAAACAGGAGAAAGGGATATGTTTGAGGATGTGATGCTTGAATTCTGAAATCATGCCAGTTTTCCCACTAAGGATACCTATTCACTTACTCCTATCAGTGGACTCTGCTCCACTGAACATTTGCATTTATTAACACTTTTCATTCCCTAAAGTCCTGTTGTTCCACTGCAAGTACAAATTCAATCCTTATGACTGATTGTGAGCTCTCAGCACCATATTAGAGATGTTACTGAAAAAAAATGGTTCTACAGAAGAGGATCTTTCCAAATGGGCCTATTTTTGACTCCTAGGAGGACTCAGGACACCTCTGATTTGAAGATTAATTTATTTGGAAGGAATAATAATTGGTGATCAGGCTTAAATACACATTGTATTTCCATCGGAAGTCTATGTCATTGTCCTCTTCCTCCCATCAATAATTTCCTGATAGCACTACTTTTGTTTCTAGACATGCAGAAATGCAACATGAGTGAGAAGTTTCTGGTTCTGAGTGCCACCCTTAATCTGAAGAACAATTTTAGGAGAAAACTATCACTTTTAAAACTAACTTCTCCTGCTAATTTGACTAGGGGAAAAAAATAAGGCCCTGCAAATAGCAAAACTCTCCAAATGGGAGAGTAATTACCTTAAATTAAGCCTTATTTCTGGTTATACAAAAACCCCAACAAAACAACAAACCAACAACCACCCAATTCTAAAAGCATGTTGGGCAGACTGGAAGCATTAGAGTTAAATACTGGCCAGTTTATAGTGAAAGGGAAGGAAATAGACAGGAGGAAGGAAGGAAGAGGGGATTAGAGAAATTGAGAGATGTAAATAGTCTCAGAGGAGCCACCGTGTCCCAAAACCTCTCCTAAGGGAAGTTTTTACACCAAAGAATCTGGAGGTCTGAATGAAGGATGACATCACTTATTTATTTAGCCAGAGCTGAGCTGTTTTTTTAATTGAAGTAACCTCATGCTACAAGCATTAAATTGTTGTGGAGGGATAATGAAGTCTGTTTAATTTAGGGACTTGATAACCATGAAATAAATACCCTTTTATTCCTTGGTTTGAGAGTGTATTTAAATTGCCTGGAAAGCCATGAACTAGAAAGCTGGAGCCTTAGGGTTAATGCTGCAAACAGCCTGGTGTGGTTCAGTAGGGAGATGGCTTCAGATTTGTAACTCAGTCAAGGATTTGGGAGTCAGGACTCAGTCAAGGACTAGGGGCTGCTCCCCTTTGAGATGAAAATGATGGTATTACCCTTATGGACCCCAAGAACAGACCACTGTGTTCACATCATGGGTGCAGCACAGGTTCATAAGAAAATGCACGATTTCCATGTACAGTGTGAGTTCCCAGGTGTCCTGACAGGCCCTCTGGTGTCAGCTCTAATCTAAGTGGCCAATTTGGGGCAAAACCCCTGATTCACATCACACACTGCCTCACCTGGGATGGCTAAAATGGATGTTTATGGCTCCAGAAGACCTTGGGGCAGTCTTCCAACACCTAAATAGGGTCTACAGGGAACATGGACAGGGCCTCTGGATCAGGGAGCCGAGTGACAGATTGAGGGGCAATGGTTTAAACTGGACAAGGGTTAGATTTTAGGAAGAAGTTCTTTCCTGTGAGGGTGGTGAGGCACTGGAACAGGGTGCCCAGAGAAGCTGTGGCTGCCCCATCCCTGGAAGTGTCCCATTCATCAGTGCACTGTGATGTGGTAAAGGTGAGATGTTTTGAATATTCTCTTTGTGTTTGTTATACTTTCACTTCAGAATCAGCAGGGCGTGTGCTGATGAGTTTCGCCTCTATGCAGGTTTTACTGATCAGCTTTATTATCCTCTTTTTAAGGTAAGAACTTGTTCTCATAAAAGAACAGTGAAAGCTTTTAGGATTGAAAGAAATAACCAGTTCAGGATACAGCATCAGAAATGGTTAAGACAGACAGAAGAATCAGCATTACTTCCTCCCTTTGGTCTTCAGACACACTATGTTTATTACACTCTAGTGAGAGTAAAATTCATTTTGGTGAAAAATATAAAAAAACACAGCAAAGCCCCATATTCCCAAGTCAATGAAATGGCAACGAGGCATCATGAGCCCTGTCCATGAAACTCTGCTGCTTGACACTGCAACTCTCCAACATTCAGTGTTAAAACTGTTTCCACAGTTCTGGGAATGATGCCTTACATTTTAGCTTTTATATTTTTCCAATGCTGCATTCCCAGTGTGTAACTCTGCAGTGTCCTGCAGCCTGTGAGCTGCTGCTCTCTCATGCTGAGACAGACAGAACAAAGCCTCTCCAGGCTGCTCTCCAAGGACACCCAGCCCAGCCCAGGCCCAAAATGTGTAACCCAGCATCTTGAGAAGGGGGGCAAGCTGAGGGGAAATTCCATCATTAGCTAAAGTTTAATTGGTGAAATTGGGTTGAGATGCAAATGGAGCAAAGCTATAAAAGTGTGAAGAACTCGTGACTCGGGGTCCATCTTGGGTGCAGCCTTTGGCCTGCCCAGGGTGTGCCTCTGAAGGCCTTTCAAATAAATATCCACCTTTATTCCCTCACTCCTGTCCAGTCTCTGTTTCTGGGTTGGCCTCTTTAGGCATCAGTAGGAGACAAGAAATGTCAATCCCTTGAAAAAACTTGGAGCTGAATTGTCCTTGGATGGCTCCAGGACTGAGAGGGGAGCAGCTGCACTGCTCTGTGGAACTGAACAACGTTGGCTGCATGTGCTGCAAGTTCTGCAGCTTGTGCTGGCTGTATTTTAAATGCTGAGTTATTTTAAAAGTGGACTTCCATTACTGGCCCATCAAGGGGAGTTCCAGTTTATCAAATTTCAGGTTACAGCTGCACAGTCTGTTCAATCCAAACTCCAGCTACGTATAAATATGTTATATGATAATTTAAGGCTTTGGAGGCTGTTTATTATAGAAAAGTTGTTCTGCGTGCCCATATGCTGCACTAATTTGAGTGAAACAAGCTAATTATAAGTTGATGTCATATGGCTAAAAAAATACATGTTTATTCCTTCCATGTTTCACAATGCTGACTTTCTCAACCACACTTGAGAACACACATGTAATGTGCTTTCTGGGCCTAGGACCTCACTGGATAAAGTTATGCTCTTTATTGTGCAATTTCTAATTAAAAAGATGAATCTCGTGCAAAATCATTGGGGCCTTGTGGATCCCAGCAGGCTCATTCTTCTGCTGGTAGATTTACTTTTCACTCAATAATAGCAGAATTGTACTTTTGCCAGAAAAAGAAATGAAGTAAGCACACTGACTATTTTAAGCTATTTTTATACTGGTGAGTATATTGTAGGGAATGTGCCACGGCCTACACAAATTGTTGGAAATAAAAATGGGGGGAAAAGCAGATTTGGAGAAATCATGAATTCTGTCTGAAAAAAAGTGACTCGATTATTTTTCTGAGGGCTGCCCATTGTGGCAGTGGCTCAGTTCTGACAGGCAGCTGCCTCCAGCCAAGGGAAGGTAAAAGCAGTGACCTGTTACCACTTATATCCCTAAACGATGCACAATTGTGCTACTTCATTGCAAAAATTGCAATGAAGACATTCACTCTTGTTTGAAGAGTTTACAGTTCTGAAGAAAAACCATCTGATGCTTTTGTAGAAGGAGCACACAGCACAGAACAGGTCAGTGTACATTCTGTGAAAAGAACTGAAAGTATATAATTTTGTGTAAAAGGGAAACTCAAATTTCCTACAGACACTTTCTCAAACCCAGAGTCAGGGATGCTATCTCCTCTCAGATCATGCACACCTATATTAGAGGTTAAAAAAAAAAGAGGGTGATCATAAAAATAAATAAATAAATGAATAAACAATCCCAAATTCTCTCTCTGAAAAGAACCCACGTGGGTGTGGGGGTGGAGGAGAACGTAGCAGTCTATCTCTGAAACATCCTATATTTTGATTTTTCCAGCTGTTTGCAAAACACTACTATTTGCTGTTCCTCTCCTGATAACATAAATTGCAGAAGTGGTGGTTGGAGGTGAATGTTTCAGGAGTCAGATTACAGAAGACCAATCACATCTGCAGACTGCTCATCTCAGCCACTTGTAACCTGGGGTAAAACCCTGAGAAGTCACTGCAAACAGGGCGGGTGTTGGGAGGAAATGCAGCAGCGAGGGTGCCCCAGGGCTCCTCATCCACTGGGATTCCTCTAAAAGCTTTTACAACTTGCAAAGAATGAATCCTTACAGTGTAAGCCAGAAAAATGCAAGATTCTGAGTTTAACAGCAGGAAACATTGGCACTGTTGGTAGACAAGAACTATACGGGAGAACACATTTTTGGGGGGAAGAGGACCTCTTCCAGGTGAAATATTTGAGACAAATACATTCCTGGTTCACCTGAAGCAGGCCTGATGCTTCTGAATTGCCTGAAACCCTGGATGAGGTCTGAGATGAAGTGGAACAAGTCTCTTTCACTGGCTTATCACAATCAACACTGTAAAAACAATATTCCAGTGACTTTGGATGCTTGTGAGACTGTGGAACACCTCCCCAGAAAACTGAACTGCTTTTCTCCCTTCAGCAGTACTTGCAGGTGCTCATACTGAATTCTGAAAATTAAGCCCCAAGTGTCAAACTCATGAAGTCAAAGATAAGTCAGGAAAAGGTTGTTGCAGTTATGACAATGGTTTATTTTGGGTTTTTATATGATGTATCAAATCATGGTAATGAAAGGACACCTTATATACTGGTTGTCTTGAAAAAGCTGTTCATCTTTGCATCTGCATTGAAAGACCTGCCTGCTACCTCCAGCCCAAGCTCAGTTTTCTCTGACTTTATTGGAAAATGTTTCTTAAAGACTAAATGAAAATGAGCATAGGTCTACAATACCAAATTGTAAAAATTTTTAGCTGCTTCTTGGCAGCACTTGCAAGGGGATTCCATGCTTGTTTTTCTTTTTTTTTCAATGAAAGAAATCTGAAGAAATCAGATTTCAATCAAGAAATCTTGATTGACACTTCACAGATTTACTGTTTGCTTTGGTGGCTTTATCTGGTTGTGAACACATGAATCAGGAAATGTCACTCCCCCAGGGCAAGCAGAAATGAGAATATGGAAATAGTTCTGACCTACTCATCTGCCCAGGAAGACCTTTTCCATGAGAAACATCATGTCCTAGAGCTAGGAGTTCCAGGACGGAGTTTCTTTAGGGATGTGTGGGTTGTTAGAATTAAGGACCTCGACACTTTCCATCACAGAAACTGGAGGTGACACCCTGACTTCTGTAAATCTTTCTTTGCAGGAAATCAGCTTTATACTGAAGCTGAAAATCAATGAGTCTTTCTATAATTAATCATTGTTTCTACTTTATTAACAACGTATTTAAAATTAAAAATAACAGACTAATATTTTAAAAGCAGTATTACATCTCATCCTCTACAAGTTAAAACATTGCATAAATAATTTCTGGAAAAAAAATAAATACATAATTCACTCTCTGAAATGATACCTTTTGTCTCTAGGTTCTGGTCCCACATAAAATAACTGAAAAATCTATCAACATTGCAAATTTCCACAGTTTATATTATTTCAGCATAAATTCTACAGGATGTATACAGTATGTGACAATTCACTTTCTAACAATATTCTTTAATGTAAAAACACAAACATTAGTCTGAGTGCTGAGAAGCTAAGTAAAGGAAAGTTGCTGCCAAACTAAAGACTTACCAAAGCTGCATATCCTAAAGACTTCTCTAGAGGAATTCATGCCTTAGCAGAGGCTCACTTTGAATGCAGAACCACCACCTTACTCACAGAGCTTGGCTGGCACAGTGTTAGTGCTACAGAGTGTGTGGCTGGATAATCCAAACTCTACAGAACAGAAAACGTAAATGGACAAATCTAAGCTGATATTAAAGTCAAACGTGTTCTAGGAAATAAGGAATAATCAGTACCTTCTATGTTAAACTATGTTTATTGTTAGCTGTTTACAGGACAAACATCAGTGAGGTTATCTGGTTTGAGAGGAGCATCCCTTTCACAAACCTGCTCCACTTAATAGAATTTGTTGAATTGTCCCTACAACAAATCATTGTTCCTAAATCAATATGGTTTTAGTTGCCAGATCTCAGTTTTGAATCTGTTGACACCATAATCTTTTAATTGAAAGTATGAAATAGATTTGCCACACTTTTATTTCTGTTTTGAGAACAGTAGTGTTGTATTTTGATTTCTGTGTTTGAGAGGAAACACCTGCTGCATGAGGACATCTGATAATGTGTTAATTTCCCAACAATTTGACTTCACTCGCCATAACTTGAAATCCCTGTTACCCCCAAACTTTCTACGGCTCCTTCAGAGAGTGCTAACTCTCCTGGTGCTTCCCTAATTGCAAGCTTTTCCTGCATCATTGTCTGGGAAAGGGATCTCAATATTCTTTTCACATAAAGTGAGTGGAATGATTTCTGGCAAAGCGTGATTGTCACCATAACAGCTTCACTCTCCTCTGCCTCCCTGCTCGTGCAGGACACACAAACTGGTGTGAACCTCCAAGGGCTCCCTCCAGCTACCTCCAGCTCGCTTTATCTCATTCTCTTATCAGACCATAAGTGCTATAATCTGATAGATTTTTGCCTACGTGAGCCTTTGACCCAGCTTAGCAGAAGGAATTGGAACCTACTGCAGTCAGAACATCATGCCGTGGCCTCTGAGTGCCTTTTGATGGTTTACAAAACATCCGGAGCTGCCAGTCTGTGTCACCCAGGGCCGCCTCCTAATAAGCATTTTCTAACTCGTGCTGGTTGGATTTGCCGCTCCTGGCTCTGGCGAGATGGGGCTTCTTGTTCTTCTGAGGCCTGGCGGGCTCCTTGCCGAAGTCCTTGAGCTCGGACTGGTTGTGGTAGCGGGTGTAGCGCTTGCACTTGCAGGACGTGGCCGCTCGGAATTTGTAAGTCCGAGTCTCCTCCTCGGGACAGGCCATGGGGATGCGCTGGGTGCGGGTGTGCGCGGGGATGCAGCGGTAATCCAGGGAATTCTGGCGCCACCACTTGCCCCTGCCGATGGAGTTGGGCAGCAGGTGCGAGGGCACGCACTGGCCCGAGCACACCAGCTCCTTGACGGGCTTGAGGCTGCGGCAGGCTCCGTCCGTCAGGTACCGCGTGGTGCGCATCTCCCGGCAGCTGAACTCGGAGGCGTCTGCAAGCGAGGAACGCGTTAATTCTCTGCCCTCTCGGAGAAAGCACTGAGCAAAGCCTCCCGCCCTGTCCCCTGCGCTCTCGGTGGGAAGGAGGGGAGGGGTTGGGGGGATAAAGGTGTTTTTAAGGACTTATTTTACGTCTCATTTACTTCTCCTCCTCTGGTTTTGTTAGTAATGAATTCACGTTGTACCTGTAAGCTGAGCCTGTTTTGCCCTTGGAGTGTTTTCTCCCGGTCCTTATCTCAACTCATGAATCCTTGGTTAATTTTTCTCTCCTCTGCCCAGCTGTGGCTTTCGTGGGTGCCTGGTGTTGGGCCAGTGCCAAACCACGACAGCTCCTGTAGCACATCCCTCTCTGAGCCAGATACGAGCTGAATGCCTTGAACAGCAGATTTTCAGGAGAAATATCTCAAAAGACTCACTCCTGACTATTCGGCTGCTCTGTGAGCCCCTTGAATAACAATGTACAAATTGGTGAATGAAACCCACCCGGTACCTTTCATGTCAGTGCTGTGCAGGGGGCAATGGAGTTTCTGCAGTCCAGCCCCAGCAGCAGCTGCTGCTTCATGGGGATTTTTGACAGTGTTCTCCTGGCTTCATTTACCTGTGGGCAACACCTTCCCCCATTGCTCTCATTTAACTCTATGACTCCAGATTTAAATTCTTTTGCAACAAAAAAAGTGTTCCTTAAGTGATTTTTACAGCACTAAGGAATTCCCACTATCCAGGCACCAGCTTTTCCAGGATTACTACTCTCTGTGATAATTCCACCTGTCCCACATAGATAGCTAGAGGCATCTCCTGGCTATTAGGAACCTTACAGATTTTTTTCCTCCCCTTTTTCTCAGTGGATAACTATAGGCAAATGAAGCATTAAAAAATACAGGATTTTTTAGCATTAAGTATTTAGAAACTTCCCAATTGTAGGAACATAACTTTTCCCAAAAGTGTCTCTTTTCCCAAATGACATGCTTGGTTAATTGACTTGTTGAGAAGACACAAAATTTGATTTTTAAGTGTTTATCAAATAACTTCATCTAGATAAGCACATATTAATGTTCTTCTCTTGTCAAAAGGACAGTTTAAACTCAGGAACACTGCTTGTGGTGGAAGCTTTCAAAGGTCAACTCACAGAGAAGGCTGTGTCTGTTAGGCTCATTCTCCTCACTGTGTACAAGGTAGTTCCCTCTTTAGTTCAGCAAAAGAATTCTGACCCTGAATCATTAGTGACAGAACAGTATTTGTACATATTTTAATTTTTGGTTTTCCTGTGAAGTACAGAAACAGGACTTTTAGTGCTCAGATTTGTATTTGTCTAAGTACAACTAGCAAGATTTCACTTTTAAAAAGTTTGAAGGACTGCATTAATGAAATTAAACAATCCTTGTCAGCTGTGACAAAAAAAAAGGCAACTGAAGTCCACGTGCACTTAGTCCAATACTCCCAAGTTCCCTAAGCATCTAAGAAAATTATGTCTGTCTGTAATAAAAGAAAAGCATTGAATAAGGTGTATTGTACCTCCATAATGCACAGGAAGGTAAACATCCAGGCATTTGCCTCAGCTCTGTAGGTGATATTATTATGTGCATTTCTGTCCTGTCCTGCAGGTGTGCAGGTTGAACACAGCACAATCATTCATGGTCTGGTTCATTGTCGTGTTCCAGAAAGGTCTGGCCACTTTGGATTATAATTTTGATTCCTTATGTTAAAGATGCCAAAATTAATATGCAAGACCATTGTGTATCTTAAACAACTGCCCAGTCTCCTTCAGTCTTTGATTTCTTAAGTTAATGTCCTTTCCACTTCAAAAAATATGCACATCTCAGCGGGGCAGGTTCCCATCAGTGGATGTCAGAGTTGTGAGGCTGAAAAATGAAGGTATTCAGATGTGACAAGAAAACCAACCTGCTCTGACCTGGTGGTTGGTGGGGCTGCCTGGGAGAAACAGAGTGCTCTCCTCTTAGGGATTTAAGAACTTTTTAAGGTCACACTCTCAAAAGAATTACTTATTTTTTTTTCTTTTAAAATATTGTTAACCCTATGGTTTTAAATGCCTTAACTGACAGCTGCAGCAGAAATTCACAGTTGCCTTTCAGTTGTCCCCAGAAAAAGGAGGCTAGCTGAGATCTGCAGTGCACAACAGTGGAAACTCCAAGTTTGATCTCTTGCTGTGCTGCTCTGTGTGCTTTATGCTTTGTGTCTGGAGGACCAAGCTTGCCCTATTTTCCAGTGGAAAACTTTTTTAAAGCTACCTTTCTCTGTTTGGTGTCAGCTTTCCATCTTCTGTCTCTCCTCAAAAGGCTTGTGTTCTGCATCACTGCTGAAGTTAGACATTTGTTCAAGTGCAGTGACTGTATTCATGAAGCATTTTTGGCTGCTGGAACCTGACTGAAGATCTGTCTGTTAGCAAAGGACAGTGAGCAGCACACTTCTCTCATTTAGCTGAACACAACCTCAGTGTGCCCCTTTTGATGTGTGATCTTAGTCACACCTGGTGGGGATGTTACTAAATACTGAGAATTTATATTATTGTCTCCACTGTCAACCCATTCCCCAATCCTAATATTAAAGAGGGAAAGATGACTTGTGGTATTTCCTCACAAAACACAGAGAAATGTTCAGTAATATCTACTACAGATTTTATGTGTTGGAGTTGTCTGCAGAGAGCAGTGGGCAGAGTAGCAATGTTCAACAGAGAGACATTTTCATCAGTAAACTCCAAGATATTCTTTCTAATGTTTATATTCATACTTCTTCAACAGTAGATGTAAATCCCTATCACTTAAAGCAGTTGGGCCACACCTAAAAGTGTTAATAAACAAACATATGTGATAACAAGTATTCTTTTACAAATTTTCTGCTATGATCCAAAACAGTAATAATGATATTTTCCTTACCGTTAAGGTCTGGAGCTTGCTGTATGTGTCTTCCTCCATGTTTTGCCTGGTTCATTGTGTTGTTGTTGCTGAAAGTCTGCTCCATCGGGGTTTCTGTATTTTCAGTGATCTCAGGAATGATCTCTGTAGCATCATTTTTAAACATCTGCCACCCTTGCACAGACTGGAATGTGATCTGTGTCACGACGCAGACAGCACACACAGCCCAGGAGATCTGCATGGTGGCAGCTCTCAGATCAGCTTTTCAGCACCCTGACACTCTCAGATCCCAGGCAAAGGCACATTATTCCCCTTTTTAAAATCCTTTTTAGAACCAAGCCAGCCAATGACTATACAAAGTGGGAAGGGCCAGACAACAACTCATTTATCCCAGCTTTTGTCAGTGTGAAATAAAATGGGTGTGTGGGGGTGGGTTAGTGACAATATTTTACAACTTTTATGCAGAAACTTCTCATATTCATTTAATTTTTGAGCCTGGCAACAAACGGTGATAGACAAGACTACGATGAATTGCAACCTGACAAATCTTTCTGCAGTTTTTTTCTAACAACGGTATAATTAAAACCTGCTTCTGCCTCCACCCATATTTGAAACTTTGGCTATTGTCTTTTCCAAAGGTTTTTCAGGCTTTTTACTTTTGCTCTTGTTATTCCTCTTCCCTTTACTCACTGTATAAAGCAAGTAAAACCAGCAACCGTAGCTCAGTAGTTCTGCTTTTCAGTCTCTGCAGGGAAATGATCAGGGTTAGGGTAGGGTTTTTTTCCCTTTCCAAATCAAGGTGCTCTACATTTTGTTTCACAAATACACTGGAAGAAACAGGGAAGAGTTTCATTTCAGTATGAGAAGTTGTTGTGTTTACTTTTCCTTAAAAATAGTTACTTGGGATATGTGTTTAGGTTAAACAGCCAGAATTTTGTGCATCATGCTTTTTGATGTGCTCTTTCTCACATTTTTAATTCTTGGAAAAAAACCCCTAACACATATTTGCATTTGCTTTAAATTCATCACATACTATCACTTCTGCTGACATTCTGTGAAAGTGTTGAAAACAGGACATTTGCTTATTTTAAACACAAGAACGTGGCCAGATTGATTTCCAGTCATGATATAACCAACAAAAAGAGAGAATTGATGACTTCAGGTCTAGGGCGTCTATGCCTAAGATGTATTCATGTATCATGTTTTAAAATCTCATCTATGGTATTCTTCCTTGCAAAAGTAAGATGATAGTGGTAAGAATACCATAATTTATGTCTCTCAAGACCAGACACACTTTCAAGTGATTTGCAAATGATGTTAGGCTAAATACATTAATCAGAAAGCACCTCAGCCTTTAGGAAAGGTTAGATATTACACTGAGCTTGTCACAGCTCCTGAAAACAAAATGTTTGCTTAAAGCAGTACAGGGACACGAGTGTGTGAGTGCCGTGCTTGGCACATCCTTTCTCATCAAAATATTTCCTGTAGAAGAGATTCAAAAATGATTCAGCCTGACTTCCCCCTGTTGCTGTAACACTCAGAATGCCTTGCATTCCACTCTGACAATTCCCCTGATCAGTCACAGAAAAGAGGTGTCACCAAATTTACCTGTAGGTGTGTTGTCCCCTGGTGTGCCCTTGGCGATGAGCACCAGCAGTGACCTGGGGACATTTCACCTCTTCAGCCCCAGAGACACACCCAGGAGATGCACCAGTGCTGCTGAGGCTGGCCTTTGGCACACCTGCAATGGTCCTTTCCTGAAACAGGGGCATCTAATATATATTGTGAGGTGCTTTCCTTGCTAGTCTTTTGCTCAGCCCAAAATGAGAAATCAGCATTCTCAGAAGTGCTCTCCTTTCCAAATACTCCAAAGAATGTCTAAAAGAAATCATGCATTGTGTTTCATGCAACAGTGTGCCCCTACAGCCAGGTTCCCTTCCTCCCTTCCCCAGCCCCCATCTTAGGCATCCTACCATCTCAGAAATGGCTCTGTTTTTATGGAGGAATACAACACACTATTTTCCTTCTACAAGATTTTTTTCCCCTCAGCCAGTCAGTTTATATTCTTAATACATTCTTTAATACAGACTGTTGTCAAGTAATTTGCCTCCAATATGTTGATTCTTTTTTCTCTATAATCATCGTCATCATCATCATCATCATCATCATCAGTGGCACTGATTATCTTCCATTACTAACTTCCTCCTTTTGTCAAAGCAGTTAATGATGGTCTCACAAATACAGGAAACCCAAACTCTCAACCACTGCAAATGTTCTTCTAAGCATAATTTTGCTTACTTACAAGTAAATCTATTTTTGGCTTAGAGCTAAACTGAACAAGTCGTGAAGGAGTTGAAGTCCTGAAGGACCAGAAAATAAACAAAGATTTGGTATTATTTTTGTCAGATAGGAACACCACCATGTGTGGGTATCCACCAGCAGAGACCTTGTCCGAAGTGACAGCACAGCTTGTGGCATCACAGAGCACAGCTGAGGAGCAGAACAGGAGAGCAGAAGGAAGCTGAGTACTGGCAATCACTGAATCCTTGCTACCTATTTACTCCCCTGTTTAAAAGCCTTCAGAATTGTATGTATCTACCACAGCTCAGTTTCTGTTAACTTCTTTTCATATAATATCTGCCTAAAGAATATTTCCAAAAGCTATCATTGTCAGTGCAGGCTTTCTAGAGAGAATCTCATTTAGAGTAATCACCTGTCACATAAAACATAAAAATATTTTTATGTAGCTTCTCTCAAGCACTTAAACAATCCCCTGTGTTAACTGTCTTAACATTTATCTGTACAAGCCAGTAGGAGAAATAATACAAATAATATTTCTCAATGTAAAAATCATAAGCTATTTTTAGCCTGTGGCTTAAAACTTCTTGTCCCTAAGCTGGGAGGGCAGCCTCACAGATGCCAGAGAACAGCCCAAATCTCAGAGACATTCAGATTCCTTAGCTACAGAAACATTCTTTCACATACTGTAGCTGCTTGCCTGCTCACAGTCCTTTATGCAGCGAAGCAGGCATGGTCTGTGCTGCAGCACCTCACAAAAATAAAGATTTTTCATACTGTTAATGAAGCACAGGAAAAAAAGAGTTATCAAGGATAGTGTGTTGTCAGAATGAACCCTCAGCTACCAGGGTGGGACTGATACTGGACCCCTTATATTCAGAAGTGAGCTGCTGTTTTCTGAGCTGAAAAACACCATCCTCAGTCACGTGCTGTGGTTTGCCCACAGCCAGGAGCCAAACCCACGCAGCCACTCGCTCACTGGGGACAGAATCCCAAGGGTAAAAGCTCTTACCTAAAAAAAAGCTCTAAAAGTGGGTTGAGATAAAGACATTTTAATAGGAAAAGCAAAAGCAAAGTAAGGAATGAATTCCTGCTATGGGCAGCAGGTGTGTTCAGTGCCCTCTGGGAGAGCAGGACCCCACCACGTGTAGCTGTTACTCGGGAGGACTAACACCATCCCTCCACACTTTATATGCTGAGCATGGTGCCAAATGGTCTGGAACATCCATTTGGCCCCTTGGGCTCAGCTGTCTCAGTGTGGCTCCCCAGAGTTTCCCACAGTTTCCCCAGTTTCCCAGCCCCCTCCCCAGCACGGCTGTACGAGAAGAAAAGGCCTCAGCTCTGTGTCAGCCCTGCTCAGCAGCAACAAAAACACCATCACTGTGCTCAGCACAAACCCTGACCACAGCCCCCTCAGCACAGACCCTGACCACAGCCC
>VWZT01014301.1:0-26766 GCA_013397055.1 Pachycephala philippinensis | reverse complement strand
TGGGTTTATTAGAGGGGCTTGGGGGTCTCCTGGCGTGGGTTTATTCTTGGGGTTCGGAGGTGTCTGCCTGGATTTATTAGCGGGTTGTGGGGTCTCTTGGCATGTATTTCTTAGAGGGGTTTTGGGATCTCCTGCCATGGGTTTATTGGAGGGGTTTTGGGATTGCTTGTCATTGATATTTTAAAGGGGTATGAGGATCTCCTGTCATGGATTGATTAGAGGATTTTTGGGTGTCTTGTCATGAATTTATTAGAGGGGGTTGGAATATCTTTTCATGGATTTACTAGAGGGGTTTGGGAATCTTCTGGCTTTATTAGAGCCGTTTGGGATCTCTTCCATGGGTTTATTAGGGAGATTTGGAGAGCTCTGCCTGGTTTTATTGGATGGGTTTTGGGATCTCCTGCCATGGGTTTATTACAGGATTTGGGGTCTCCTGCCATGGATTTATTACAGGATTTGGTATCTCCTGCCATGGCTTTATTCCAGGATTCTGGTTTCTCCTGCCATTCGTTTTTTGCAGGATTTGGGATCTCCTGCCATGGATTTATTGCAGGATTTGGGATCTCCTGCCATGGATTTATTGCAGGATTTGGGATCTCCTGCCATGGGTTTATTACAGGATTTGGGGTCTCCTGCCATGGATTTATTACAGGATTTGGGATCTCCTGCCATAGCTTTATTAGAGGGGTTTGGGATTTCTTGCCATGGATTTATTCCAGGATTCTGGTTTCTCTTGCCATGGGTTTATTCCAGGATTTGGGATCTCCTGCCGTGGGTTTATTCCAGCCTTGGCAGGCTGAGGCCCTGTGCTCTGGGTTGTCCCTGCTCTGAGGAAGCCCTGGGCCATGCAGAATTCCTTGCAGTCGATATTCCTGTGTGGTTTTGAAGGGAAGGAGGCTGCTGGCAGAGGATCCAGAAATAAGGAGCGAGGGAGGATTTGGCGCTTGGTGCCTCTCTGGAGCGCTGGGTGGGTGGTGTCTCCTGGATATGGCCCTTTTTTGGGATAAACAATCCCCTCAGGAGCTGCTGGGCATTCAGGGAGGAGAATAATCTGAATGCTGAAGTGCAGCAGGCCTGACTGGAAACAGGAATGAAGGCTGGGAGACAGCTTGGAGTGAGTGCCAAGGGCAGGAATCAAATCCAGCTTGAGAGGAGGGGCCTGTGCAGAGTTTTTAAGGCAGTCAAGGGGTAAGAGCTGCATTCAGGGGAGGAAAAGCTGCTGCAAAGTGATTTATTTCCTATTTATGTTCATTGGGAAAACAAAACCTTAAGGCCTTTCTGCTTTAATGCCTCAGATGAAGAAGTTCCAGGGCTTTGGAGGAGGTGGATAAGGATAATCCAAGGTGGGGGACAGTTCACTTAGAGGAATAAATGACAGCTTTGTGCAAAATGGAATTGTGGTGGGTTTGGTTTTGGTTTGTTCAGAAATGCTTTCAATTCAGCCTTTTTTGTTACATTAATTTACACTTTTGCATGGATCTGACACTAATTTTTTTAAAAAACAGAATAAGGTGAAAAAAATATAAACAAATTCTTCAGTCGGAGCTCCCAGGTTCCTCTTGGAGGGTTTGAGGTGGGTGGGTTCAACTGCATTTTTTATAGTAAATGCTTGTTTTATCTTTTTAAAGGACTCTTCTGCCTTCACAATGTTTGGGGACTTATTTGAAGAGGATTTTTCCTTCATTTCAAACAATCATTGTGGGAAAGGGAAGAAATCAAAGCCCCGAGAGTCTGAGCCTCCAGCTCCCAGGGATTCCACCAACCTCAGCGGAATCAAAAACCAGGGTGGGACCTGCTACCTCAATTCCCTTCTGCAGACTCTGCTTTTCACACCTGAGTTTCGAGGTGAGGGGCTCAAAACCTTCTTAAAATAACGTTGGGATTTGTATTTTAGTGAGAGCTGCATTGCTGGTGATTTGTTAAAGAAACGTGATGGACTCAGGTAATTTTGGGGCACTTCAAATAAATTATTGCAGAATAACATGATAGTGCCTCACATTAAAATACATTTTAATTTATTATTTAATTATTATTTAATTTTAAAATACATTTAAAATTTTTAAAGAGGGAATGTTGTCCTTTTGAATAATATTTTTTTCTGATTACAGAGGCTCTGTTCTCCCTGGGACCTGAAGAGCTTGGGACTCTGGATGACAGCAGGAAGCCGGATGCAAAGGTGTTGGGAATTCACTTGTTTGTCACTGTCCAGTGTTGATGTGGAGGAATATGGTTCCAAATCACGTGAAACTTGGGAGAATGAGTGAAAACCTAAATTTGATACTGAGGGGCAGTTTGGGCTGGCTGATACTGGACTTTCCACACAGTTCTCAGATTTCATTGCCACGAGGTTTTGCTTCAGCAAACAGATGTAGAGTCTGTTTCTGCTGAGGTGTTCTCCCTCCCATCTCATTGCACCCCACCACCAAACCCTTCAGGAGAACTGGACAGGGACTTGGGACAAGGGATGGAGGGACAGGACACAGGGAATAGCTTTAAGCTGAAAGAGGGTAGATTTAGATGGGATATTGGGAAGGAATTGTTCCCTGGGAAGGTGGGCAGGCCCTGGCACAGGGTGCCCAGAGAAGCTGTGGCTGCCCCTGGAAGTGTCCAAGGCTAGGCTGGATGGGGTTTGGAGCACCCTGGGATAGTGGAAGGTGTCCCTGCCCAGGCAGGGGGTGGATGGGATGGGCTTTAAGGTCCCTCCCACCACAAACCCTTCCAAGATTCTGCTTGGCTGTGTAAGGTGAGGCACTGCAGATTTTCGGGAACTGATTCTAACTGCTTGGTGTGAATTCAGTAACCTATGCTCTAAAAGTGATAGACAGGGTAGTTTATCACAAACTCTGTAGTAAATTGCTTCTGTTTTTGTTGAAATGGCTGCTTTGAGGGCTCTGTGTGATGTGCTGGCTCTGTGCTCTTGTTGCTGTTGCCAGGTTCGGATAATCCCGCTGCAGCTGCAGCGCCTGTTTGCTCAGCTCCTGCTCCTGGACCAGCAGGCTGCATCCACCACTGACCTCACCGAGAGCTTCGGCTGGAGCAGCCATGAGGTGCCAGTCTCCATCCCAACACACTTCTCCCCGAATGGAGATGGGTTTGGAAAGTCTGACATTTAGGGAATACCTTAAAATCCTTCAGGCTGTGGAGATGACATTGGATTGGGTCAGCTCTTGCTGTATCCTGTTGGATCTCCACGTGGAGCCCATGGCAGTTGTTCACAGGAAGGAACAGAAGATGATTTTTCTCTTAGATACAATTCCAGTTGCTTCTCCATTGTTTTTACTGGAGTGTTTTTCCAACAGGCTTCTTGTCCTTGGATACTTAGATTGTTAACACAAGTTGAACTGTTGATTAATCTAAATCTAGGGAATGGCTTCAAATTGACAGAGAGTTGGTTTAAATGGAATATTGGGAAGGAATTGTTCCCTGTGAGGGTGGGGAGGCCCTGGCACAGGGTGCCCAGAGAAGCTGTGGCTGCCCCTGGATCCCTGGAAGTGCCCAAGGCCAGGTTGGATGGGGCTTGGAGCAGCCTGGGACAGTGGAATGTGTCCCCGCCCATGGCAGGCGTGAAACAAAATCAGCTTTAGGATCCTTCCAACCCAACCGCTCTGGAATTCTATGATTCTACCCAAGTGAAAGTGTCTTAGGTGGGTTGTAGCATAACCAAATTAGCAATAATAAAGGCAGTACTTCACTGCTCAAGGAGTAAATGTATGAGCAGTCATTGAGACTCTGTGACACTTCATGCATGTTGTTTTTAAGCCACAAGCCAAGCACGGCACTGTTTGATTCCTTCCTGTTGGGCTTCCCTCCTGCAGGAGATGAGGCAGCACGATGTGCAGGAGCTGAACAGGATCCTGTTCAGTGCTTTGGAGACTTCCCTGGTGGGGACATCGGGCCACGACCTCATCAACCGCCTGTACCACGGCACTGTTGTCAACCAGATTGTCTGCAAGGAGTGCAAGAACGTCAGTGAGAGACAGGTAAAGCCTGGGGTCTTCCACTGCTGGCTTCTCTTCAGTCTGTTGGCTTTAAATGTTCTTGTTTTTCAAGTCCAAAATTAATGTCACCTTTGTTAAATGCTTTGTTGGATCCAGGTAGTGAGTGTTGGGCTTTAAGTCTTGGCTGCATTTTCTGAACCATCTCCATCAGGGGTAAAACCCCAAATGTTTTGCATCTTGTGAGTTCCCAAGCACTGCCTTTGGTGGTTGTAGTTAGCACAGAGCTGAGGTAACAACAGCAAAATGTATCTCGACAGTCTTTTATTCTCCTCGTAATTAAAAAAATCAGTTTTTAAAAATCAGTTTCTCTTCTGTGAATGTATGAGGTTGGTTTTTTTTTCCCACCAGCTGTGGTGAACAGGATGAGTATCTTTCTAATCACCTCAAACTTACACCCTTCAGAACCTCATTTCTTCTTGTCCTTTCTGCACAGGAGGATTTCTTAGACCTCACCGTGGCAGTGAAAGGTGTGGCTGGCTTGGAGGAGGCCCTGTGGAACATGTACGTGGAAGAAGAATACTTTGAGAATGACAACTTGTATCGATGTGGAGCCTGTGATAAACTTGTTGAAGCTTCAAAGGTAATGCTTTGGAGTGTGATGGTGTAGGATTAGGTGGGATATTAGGAAAAAAATCCCTGAAAGGGTGAGGAGGTGCTGGCACAGGGTGCCCAGAGCAGCTGTGGCTGCCCCTGGATCCCTGAAAGTGTCCAAGGCCAGGTTGGATGGGGCTTGGAGCAGCCTGGGACAGTGGAAGGTGTCCCTGCCATGGCAGGGGGTGGGATGGGATGAGCTTTGAGGTCCCTTCCAACCCAAACAATTCTGGGGTTCTGTGAAACCTCATCAGGGATGTCAAGAAAAGCTCCTGTGGCTCATTCCCCAACTATTGCTGCAGTTTTTTATGTCCCTAACACTGAGTGTGGTACAATTTGGAGAGTATTGACTCATTCAACACCTCTGCTGCACCTGGCTCTGGGCATTTTGGAGGATTGCCTAAAAGATAACTTAGAGCATAAAATAAAAACAGAGATCCATGCAATGAGAGAGAAATAATGGAAACTGACTCCTACAGAACCGAAATGAGAGGGGAAAACCAATGAGCAGCTGTTGCTCTGGTTTTGTGGAGGGAAGCAGACTCAGGCTGTTGGTGCAGTCTGCCCTTGTCACAGCAGCACAGCTCCTTGGCCTCCTGCAGGATGAGTGAAGTCCAAACCCTGCAGCCCTGTGGGTGTGGAGGGAGTAGCCCAAAGGGAAGCTGAGGACAGGCCAGGTTAATCAGTGACTTGGGAGTTCAGGAACACTCCCCAGTGCCTCACATGTCCTGTTGGGGTTTAACTTTACCAGGTTCAAGGCAGTCCAGGGTAAGTTGTCTGCCTCTCAAAAGTGCTCGTCCATGCAGAAGGAGAGTGGGACTCTGAATTTTGGTAGGAAATCACATAGCTGGGGGTTGCCAGGCTGTGGATGCAAATGGAATTCCTAATTCAGGAGGTTTCTTAAACCCTGTGTGTGTTCCTGGGGCCTCCCTGTTACAGCTCTGGCAGTGGAGAGGAGGATGGAGACACTGGAAAGGCTCAGAAATGTGGCCATGGAATGCACACCTGCAGTCAGAGGTGGTGCAGGAGGGTTGATTTTACTGCTCACAGGGGTTCTTGATGTGCTCACACATCAAGTGGTTGGATCTGGGTTAACATTCTTCCTCAATAAAATGGATTTTCCTGGCTGGGAGGTGCTCCCCTGTGTGAATGAGGGAGACTGTAGCTCCTGGCTGTTCTGTGACTGGCTGTAAAGAGCACATGGGCTACAGAAATGTTATTTCTGACTAGAATTTCACCACTGTCCTTTATTTGCTGTGGCAGGATCAAGTATGGCACCGGTGATCACCAATTAAGGAAGATGTGGGGCTCAACAGGGGGAAAAGATCTGAATTGCTTTTAGGTTGTGTAGTTGGAAGGGAAATTGAGAATTAATGAAGACATTTTAGAAATGAGGGCATTGCTCGTGTCTCTATGGGGATAACAAAGCCTTTTGGAAAAGGATTTGACCACAACAGGGTGGAAGGAATATTTTATTCTAACTCTGTGCTTCAAATGTGTTTTAAATCCCTCCCCAGTCTGCTAAGCTACGGAAACTGCCTCCCTTCCTCACCATTTCCCTGCTGAGGTTCAACTTTGACTTTGAGAAGTGTGAGAGGTACAAGGAGACGAGCTGCTACACGTTCCCCATCCAGATCAACCTGAGGCCTTTCTGTGAGCAGGTGGGTGCTGCTCCATTGGTTAAAAGTTGCTGTATGCTCAGCAGAGAGCTCACATCTCAAGGAGAGGTTATCTTTTATTCTGCATTTTGTCAGGGCAAGGTATTTGTGTAACTTTGTGGTGCCCTCCTCCACTTTTGAGCTGAGTGGGAAATACTGTGTAGCTACAAGGGGGAAGGGTGTAAAAATTACCCGAAAGTTATCTAATCTTTCCTTGACAGGAAGATTATTACATGGAAATTGAAATTTATTTTTGTGTTGTTATTCTCTTATAACATTATGTTTAAATTGAGCTATATGTGCTTTATGTGCCTATAGTTATTCCATTTTTCTCAGGAATCTGTGTTTGCATTCATAAATATGATTCTGCTTATAAACTGAACTGTGCCATTGCTTGATGACAAATTTTAATCCTTAAAAAACATAATAGAGGCACTGTTACGCAACAGACATTTTTCTCCTTGAAGTGTTGCAATGCAAGCTCAGAAGTTTCTCAGTGTTTGCATTTGAGGAAGCCTTTTTTGCTCCCCAGTTTTAGTGTTTCTAAGTTTTTGCTCTCCTCTTTTAAACAAAACAAGCCTGGTTGTGAACAAACATTGAAATTGAAAATATTTTGGATTTTCAGTATTGTTCAGAATCCTGCTTGTTTAATAACACAGGGTGCCCAGGGAAGCTGTGGCTGCCCCTGGATCCCTGGCAGTGTCCAAGGCCAGCTTGGATGGGGCTTGGAACACCCTGGGATAGTGGAAGGTGTCCCTGCCCAGGGCAGGGAACCAGATAAATTTTAAGGTCCCTTCCAACCCAAACCATTCTGTGATTTTATGATGCCATTTCACTCTCTGCACGTGCAAATTCACACTGAGAAATGTCTGAAGTAATGCTGAAGGTGTAAAGCTGTCCTGGTGGGAGAGACTGACCTCTGTCATTGTGACAATTATTGTTTTTCTTTTTAAAGACTGAAATGGATGATTCAGAGTACATGTATGAGCTCTTCTCTGTTATTATACACAAAGGTGGCTGCTATGGAGGACACTATCATGTTTATATCAGAGATGTGGATCAATTAGGAAACTGGCAACTCCAAGTAAGTCCTGAAGGATTTTCTTCCTTGCTTTAGAGGTTGTGTTTTGCAGAAAAGTGTTAAGAGCTAGTTAGTAGATGAATGTGCATCCAAAATTAATATTTTAATGAGGCTTTGTGTGTCTTGCCTCAGTGAGAAGGGCAGTTTATCAGAATGTCCTACACACTCCTCAGTTGTGCATGATGATGTCAGCACAGAAAAATCCAACCCTCTAACTGTGTGTGAGACAACAATATTTGTGAGTGTCTCTCTTCCCCAGGAAGAAGAGGATAGGCTGATTGAAGATAAGGCTTTAAGAGACACCCAGAATGCCAAAGAAACAGAAAACCCATTGGCAGTCTTGAAAGGGATTTTATCAGAGGTATGGTATGTAAGGAGTTCATTGCTTTGGCTTTGGAGCTAGGGAACCTGCAAGGGCTTGGTGTTGGTGAGAGTGGGCAGGTTTAAGTGTCCAGAGCTCTTCTGAACTTGCTGTAAAGCATTTCAGGCTTGACTTTAATATTAATAGTGGCTCTTCATACAGAAAAAGCTCATTTTGGAGTACTTCTAAAGTTGCTCACCAAAGCTGTTGCAAAAGGAATCAGAATATCCTGAGCTGGAAGGGACCCACAAGGATCATTGATCCAACTCCAGGCCCTGCACAGACACCCAGCAAACCCATCCTGTGCATCCCTGGGAGTATTGTCCTGGAATTCCTGGAGCTCTGGCAGGCTCGGGGCTGTGCCCATTCCCTGGGGAGTGCCTGGGGGAAGAACCTTTCCCTAATAACCAACCTAAACCCCCTTACACAGCTCCAGATGATGCTACAGCAGCTTATTAAAAACCAGGAATGATTAAAGCACTCCAAAATTGGCTTCTTTGTGTTGATCCCCTGCCTTGTGTAGCTTTTGTTACCTCAGTTTTTAATTTCTCTGTAGGAAGAAGCTAAACACATCCCTGTGGATCAGTTAGGGCAGAAATTACTGGAGAAGAAAGGGGTGTCCTGGAATAAGAAATACAGGAAACAATATGGAGCATTACGAAAGGTAATCACAGGTTTGTTAGTTTTGGTTTTAGATAACTTTTATAATCATTTCTATTCCTGTTGAATAGTCAGTAGGATGGTAATTGAGAATATGGACCCTTGGATTAGCACATACAAGGTGAGGTTTGTTAGGTGAATTCACAAGATTCCAAGGAATTGTCTGCCTGAGAGTTTGTATATATTTTTTTCCATCTCTGTGGTTGGCCTATAAAAAATTAACCTTACCTACTTAACAGAAATCAGTGTTTGAATATGTATCCCACTTTTTGGTTGGTTAGAGCATGTCCATGAAATTAATACTCCAGTAAAACCTTGTTTTCCAGTTGGTTGCTGTATTTTATGATGTTTTAAGAAAAATACTTCAGCATTTGTCCTGTAGATAGGTGGAAAACTGATGTTTGCCTGTTTTGTGAAGGGAGCTACCTGCAGCTTCCACAAGAACTATTTAAATGTAGATGTGAAGTGTGGATGTGAGGCTTTTGCAGAGGTAAATGGAGAAAATGCATGAGGAAGCATCAAAAATGAGGGTTGAAGTAATGGGATTTGTATTACTTTGAGGAGAATCAGGTGAAGCAGCTTAATGCAGCATTTAAAACTTGGCATCTTCTTCATCCTGTCCTTTTTTCCTTTCAGTATTTGCAGAATCACCCTCAGATATTCCAGCTGAGTCCTGACGGAAATAAGGTCGGCCTGAAGGAAACCCACAAGCTCCTGTTCGAGCTGGATTCTCGTGGACAAGATCTCCAGAGCCCTCCCCAGAAGAATGATGTGCAGTGGAACTGTGAGAAAACCCCCCCGAGGCCAAGGGCCACTCCTGCTGGGTGCCACTGGTTTGATCTCAATGATTCCAAAGTCCAGCCCATCAAGGAGAAGGATATTGAGAAACAATTCCAGGGCAAAGAGAGTGCCTACATGCTGTTCTACAGAAAAGCTCAGCTGAAAAGGCCCCCTGAAGGTACACGAAGCTCAGCTGGAGATTCTGGGGGCTGTTGGGATTTTTTCTCCTTTCCAAGCTTTTTTTCCCGGGTTTTCCTTGTAGTGATCATTTGAAAAAAGAGTTAAATGAAGATACAAGGAGGTGGTGACCTGTTAATTGGCTATAGCTGACTGATTTATTTCAGTATGCTCCACAAATAACAGCAGTAAAAACAAACACAAGTTCTTGCTAATGGCATTTATGTGTAAATTTTCCATAAAGAAAGGTTGATTGGAAGGAATAAAAGCATTTGTTTGTTCTTTATGTCACCTTGCAGTTGAGTTTTCTCTATTATGAACAGAATTTCTCTGGGTTTTCAGTGATTATTGAACTGTAATGTCTCATTCTGATCACTTTTCTTGTTTGCCAGACCACATTTTAAGCCTGTATTTTTTTGTTGCAGCACGAGGAAATCCAAGGTACCAAATTCCTGAGCACCTGCTGAATGAAATGAATGCTGCTAATACAGAGCTGCAAAAAAAGAGGTATATTGGTGTCACTGTACCCATCTCAAACAGCTTTTATCTGCAGGGCTCTCAAGGGATTCAGAAGGAAAGAAACTCCTTGAGCAGAGTCAGAACTGAAATGGTTCAATGTCACAGAGGTTAATTGAAGAATATCATTTCTGTATCACACTCTGCTCCCCGTTAGCAGGCATCCTACAGAATTTCGAGGGAAACATACTTACAGTTTCAAATTGTACCATTTTCTGGTGAAAATCACTGCAATTCTGGGAAGAGAGTGGAATGCATTATCTTAATTGTGTTTGTAGAGGGAGTTCTCCACTTGGAGAAGGGGGAAGGACTTTGTTTACTGTGAATGAACAGATAAATTATGTTCTTTGCCAGAAAAGTGGAGGGAAGAGCTCGTGGTGTTCAGGGTGGACAAAACTCTCCCTTGTGTTGAGGGACACGAGTGCTGATACACCTGAATTGCAGTTAAGATATCAAAATATAGACACAAGAGTGACAGGTTTTGTGGGATATTTCACAGAAGATTGTGGCTGTCCCATCCCTGGATGGGGCTTGGAGCAGCCTGGGCTAGTGGAAGGTGTCCCTGCCCATGGCAGGGGGGAACTGGATGTGCTTTAAGGCCCTCCCAACCCAAACCTCCTGGGATTCTGTCTCTGTGTGAATTCCACTCCTTTATTTTTTTAAATGTTTGCTGCCACAGTGAGCTGGTAGAACTAGGAGCAGGTATAAACAAGGAGGGAGTGTGACAGGGAATTTAGCCCTGGGGGGATCAGCTCCAGGGCAACTACACAGAAAAATCTGTTTGGGGTTAAATTCACCAGTTTGTTGTGTTCTCCCAAAGAGCTGAATGTGACTCAGCAATCAATGGCATTGATTTACATCTCCACCTGAGCTCCTGCTATAAATTCCACAACGGGGCTTTGCATCCTTCACTTTCTTGGAAAGAGAGCGTGGTGGATTTGACTATTGACAGGAGGAAAACCCTGGGAGACCTTCGACAGGCAGTGTTCCAGGTACCTGCTCTATCAAATCAACTCAGACTTTATTTTTACTTGAGCCATTGCAACCTGTACGAATGTATTTATGCTGTGATCTTTGTGTCAAGGAGAAATTTTCAACAATAAATGGGGTTTAGGAAGCTAAAAACTTAATATGGGTTTACCCAGGAGGAAAGAGTGGTGTGGGGTCTGTTCTTTAAGCCATGAAATTGCTGGAATTTTGACAATGGAGACTTCAAAGCTCACATCAGCTAATTAATTAATTTGGGCAGCATGTGCGTGGCCACGGATTGACACTTTGCAGAACTCCAGGCTTATTCTTAATATTTCATTTTGTGACAGATTTGTCTTTTCAAGGAGTCACCAGTTAAGTGTCATCCAGTGAGATGGGATGCAGGCTGTGACAGCTTTCTAATTTGGAATGCTGAATTACTGCTCACTGTTATTTTGTATAATCTTTCTGGTTATTCTTCCCAACTAGATGTTGGAATCTTGGGAAGGGGACATGGTTCTCAGCGTGGCCAAGCCTTTACCAGCAGGATTACATCTGTACCAGGTGCTTGATGGTAAGAGCACTGCATGCAAGGTTTCCTTGTTATCTTTGTATTTTAATTCCTGCAGACATCAAAGATTTCATCTCTAAACCATCTTGGAGATGTGGATTACTGAACACTCTTCCAGCTCCAACTCACTGTTACTTAAATTATTTATTTCACTCTTACTAAATGAATGATTTTGAGATTTGCTGTGAAATCTTTGTTGTGACATGCAGTAACACTGCAGACCTTAAGCAAGTTAAGCACATTTGCTGATGAGAATGTATCAGTCTGTATCTTGCCCTTGATTTGCCTGTGGATGTTTGCTTTCATAGGATTGGCCTAATAGGTGGAGGAGAGGATAGAAGAGAGGAGCCAGGGTGACATCAAAGGAAAATGTAGGTTAGACTTTAGTGAAGTAGGAATTTTGTAAAGGGAAATGCTCACTTAAAGAGTTCATTAATTTATTAAGGGTACATCAGTTTTTAAAATCATTATTTTTGCTTCCAGCTTTGCTTTGTTAGGCAATTCCAAGTGTTAATCTTTAAAAACCTATTAAGTAGCTTTTAAATTTTATGTTCTCTGTGGTCAGCTTCAGAAAATGAGTGTTGAACCAGCACATAACCCAGCTCTCTGTGATGCTGACATCAAAATACAGGGACACTCAGAGCTGCTCTAAATACTCCTCCCCATGCTTGTACAGTCATTAAAGTGTAGTGACTTCTAAAAACTTGCTGACCCTGTTTTTGTCTTTTGTGGGGAGCTCCACTTGATGATTTGCTCCTATTTTTTAGGAGATGAGCTGACCCTGGATGGCATTGGGCTGGGTGATGGAGCAGACATCTTCGTGTGGAATGGCAAAGAGGTAAAGGAACCAAACAGCTCCTTCCTTGTCAGCTCTGAAGAGATAAGACTCTGCATGATCTCCTGGATATCCTGTGCTCCTTCTGTAGTTTTCCATCTTCCTTTTAATATTAAGGCTTCTGCTTAAGCTGGAAGTGGTTATGAAACAGCATTTTATTCTGTCTCTCTAGTGGAATAAAATGCTACTTTAAAATATTTTTTGTTGTAAAAATATCCATTTTATTTTGGCTTTTTCAAAAGAAAAAGACACCAAACCACCTGAACATGTAGTAACAGTTGTTTTTGTCTTGGTTTTATTTTTGATAGAGCTTTTTCTATTCCAGCTTTGGTGTCATTAAGTTTTCTTCATCAAGGAACTGTATTTATTGCTTAGGTGGAATATCAGAAAGACCAAGTTTTAAAAATGTAAAGTCACAATGTTCAGTCACATTTGGGTAATTCTTCATTGTCCTGAGGGGCTAAATCCCCGTGGTTTTGATTTTGCCAAGTGTCCACTGGAGACACTGGAGTGGGAAAACCATGGAGTGATTTGGGAAGGGATTTCAGGATCTCATTTCACTCCCTGCCATGGGCAGGGACACCTTCCACTATCCCAGGGTGCTCCAAGCCCTGTCCAGCCTGGCCTTGGACACTTCCAGGGATGGGGCAGCCACAATTTCTGTGGATAACTCTGTGCTTTCTCTTCCCAACACCTGTGGGTTACTCTGGTTGGTTGTTCAGAGGTGGTTTGTTCGGGAGGAGAGAGCGTCCATTTTTGGCCTCAGTTTTCTCCCTGCCTTGTCACTCCTGTATTTTATGGATCAGCAACACACAAAGCTGACATTCCCTCCTTCCTTCCCTCTCTCCCTCCCTCAGGTTGGAGGCACGAAGGTGCTGCCAGGCCCTGAGCATGAGCCCGTGGTGCTCAATGTCCTTCGGCTGGCCGAGCACAACGAGGGCGGCAAGGGGCAGCACTTCAGCGAGGCCCAGCACGTGTTCTCCTGCAGCACCAGCCTGGCCCAGCTGCACTCAGCCCTGGCTCCAGCCGGGGGCATCATCCTCAGGAATGGCTCGGGAGCAGAGGGAGAAGCCAAGAACTGGGAGGTTTTCCGTGAGGAAGACATGAAGGAAACGGTCCGAAGCGCTGGGCTCAGGGATGGGTGCTCGGTGCTGATCTTAGACAGCCATGACCAGAGGTAACCTTTCTGCTGGTAATTAAACAAAAAAAGCAATTTTGACAAAACCTTTTAGTTCAAATCGTACTAACAGCATATATTCTTGTTGCTAATTAGCACTTTGAGCTTATAAATACAAGTATTTTCATCTTAAGATTTGCAGACCAGATATTTATCAGCTCTTAGATTTTTCTTGCCCTCAAAGTGCAGCAACAGTCCCATCCTTTGATTTACACTTGTAAAGGGGAAAAACACGGTGGCAGCAACTCATGCTCAGTGAATCCAAAGCTGCCAGGGGCAAATTTGTGGTCTCATGACACTCTGTGCTCCCTGAGGCCTCTGCTCTGTGAGATGCCATCAGCTTTAACATCATCCATTTATGTGGGAGCTGTGCTGGTGAGTGATGCTGCCCTGCCACTGTGCAGTTTCCCTGTCTCTGACTGTCCTTGCACTGCTGATTCCCACAGCTTTGTCAACGTGGCAAGTGGGAATTTGACTGCCTTCACCTATGACATCAGCTGGCTCCAAGTGAAAAACTTCTGTGGGGTGGAAGAGGAGGAGAAACTCGTTAAAATCACAGCCACTATTGAAACAGTAAGGACTCTGCTTTCCTGAACAGCTTGGCCTCTGCACTTGGCCCAGGGATTCAGCTTTTCCCTGCTGAAAATAGTGTTGATCTCAGAGTTACAGTCCTTAGGATATGTGCAGGTAGCTTGAACCAGTGCAGTGTTTTAGTGTCAGAGAGTTTTCTTTTTGGGCCATCCTGTAAATGGAAGTTTGAGGTGGTGTCAGTAACCAAAGCTAAAGGAGGAGGGAAGGATTATTTGCTGCTCTTTGTGCGCTGGCACTTGAACAGGCAGGGATGCTGGTGGCATCCCAGGCTGGAGGTGTTAATGTCCCTTTTAATGTCCCTTTTAATGTCCCTTTTAATGTCCCTTTCTTGTAGGTGATGTCAGATATCAAAATGAAAGCCATCCGGGAGCTTCAGCTGGAGGAGGAGCTGGGTAAGTGTTCAGCTGCTTTATCAGTCTGGTAATGTTACAATTTACTGGCTTTTGAGTGGGTTTAGTGGTAGAATTTTCCTTTCAGTGAAAGACTAAAAGCTGAGATTGTTGGTGGAGTCTCTAGGAGATGTCACAGTGGGAGGCCTCTGAGATAAACGTGCTGTAATTAATCTTAAAGGTGTTTGAAATTTGAATTCACCTGTTTGAAATTGAGCCAAATTTATTCCTATTTAAATTTCTTAATACTTGTCTCTTTCCTGCCCTTTTTGCTGCAGCAAATGAGAGCTGTCTTAGACCTGTTAGTGGCAATGGGAAGCTTCTGTCTCCAGGTAAACTGATTTATTTCATTGCTGTTCTGTAGGAAATTCGCTGGGGAGATTTTAAGCCTCTGTTTTACCTTGCCTGGGAGAAGTACCCACACATAAATCCATTGATTTCCAGACTTAACTGAACCAGTTGTGTGGGGTTTTTTTTCCAGTTTTAAGGTTAATTATCAATACAAAGATAGGTATTAAACTTAAATGTTGAGCTTGGTTTTACTGCTTACATCCCTGATACCACCTGTGCTCCTGATGGGCAGAGCTCAGCAGGAAAGGACCCCCAGCTTTGTTCCTTATAAATTAGAACCTCTCCAGAGGAGAGCACCCAGGATAGTTTGGGAGCTGGAATGTGAGAAAGATGAGGGAAGCTGGGTGCTTCCAGCTTCCTGAAGAGGAAAAGGTTTGGAGGGAGGAGGGTTGATTGCCATCTTGAACTCCGTAGCATGGAATCACAGAGAAGGCACAGACAGATTCTTCCCAGAGGAAAGGATCAGACATGAGTTCCAGCAAAGGAAATTCCAGCTGTTCTGGTGGTGGGGAAAGGGATTCACAGTGGGAATGGTGAAACCATGGACAGGGAGCCCTGGCAGATGTCCATGCCTTTGCTCTCCTCTCAGGAGACTCGGATCTGCTCTCAGAGCTGAGCAAGTGAAGCTCTCCAAAGGGCATTGAAGGGTTTTAGCTTAGTAAAGATGATAAAATGGCTGGTTTTATAAGGAGCAGCTGCTGATGTTCTCCCTGTTTTTGTCCCTGAAGTGCCTGAGGATTACACAGTGAAGGAGGCAGAGCTGAAGATGGGAAGCTTGCTGGGGCTGTGCCGTGGGAAAGCTCCAGCCTCCACTCAGGTACAGCAGGGTGGGATGGGAGGAGCCTGGTGGGGACTTTCCTAAAGAGAATAAAGGAAAAAAGGGGGATATTGCTCTGGGAATGTCCAAGTTGTGAATATCCCAGAATCCCAGAATGGTTTGGGTTGGAAAGGACCTTAAAGCCCATCCAGTGCCACCCCTGCCATGGGCAGGGACACCTTCCACTGTCCCAGGCTGCTCCAAGCCCTGTCCAACCTGGCCTTGATGTGCAGGAGAAGGAGTAGTTGTGCATTTCTAGAGACCAGGGGTGGCTAATGAGGATCTGCTGATGGCCATAACTCAACTCTCTTTGCTTTTTGTGCCATTTTAGTGCTGTTTGGTGCCATTCTTCTTGCCACAGGAATTGTTTTTGCACAGTATTTCTACACTCCCATATTTATTCTGATAATTTGCATTTGGATTTTCAGCTCTTCCTGTACTTCATGGTTGGGAGTGACCAAAACTGCAGCCCTGAGATGGAGATAGTTGTGGAGGAGACTGCCTCTGTCAGAGAGGTAAGGCTGGCTGCTCCCACAGCTCTGCTCCCAAGCTCCTGGACAGCATTCCTTACCCCCTTTGCCTTGCACAGAACTGGAAGCACAGGAGTTGGGAAGAGCCAAGCTCTGGGTGCTGCCAGTCCATCAGTGTTGGCACTGGAAAGTGTTGAATTTGCAGCTTTGATTTTTTAAAAGGTGCATCTGCAAACTCTGGGACAGAATTTGTTCAAGTAAAGGAACAAACTGACAGCACAGATTTAATTTTTTATTGGTTTGGGAAGGCTGCCTCAGCTGATGTAGTGAATTTCTTGCCTGAAAACCATCTCATCCATGAAGGGTTTAATATATACCTCAAATCCATCTTGTCTGTCTCACTATATTGTTTTAAGAATTGACCATCACTCTTTATGTCAGAAAATTCTAACATAGATTTGCTGAAAAATGTCTTTCCCAGCCTCTGTGTTGACATAACTCTCACCCTTGGTTTATTTTTTCAGTGTCTCAATTTAATGCTGGAGAAATCTGGATTATCAGGTTGGTTGTGTTGTTATTTACTTATTTTCTTAAAGGAATTTTAAATATTTTTAGGACAGCTCTTCCTGCCCTAAACCTTGTAAGTTTTTCAATGACCTATGTGTCCTTGTAATGTGAGGAGGGGAAAGAATTCTAAACATGAAGGCTTTATAATACAGATTTTTATTAAACAGCTTGTCATAAATTCAAATGATAATTTGACACATGGGAATTCCTTCTCTTTCCTCTGAAACAAGGGAAAATAATTAGGTAGGTGAGGAAGAAAAATCAGTGCAAATAAAAGATTATTTTCATACAGCGAAAGGTCTGGGGAAGGAGATGAAACTTATAATTCATTTAGTCAGAGCTGTGTTTAAAAAGCAAATTTAAAAAAAAAAAAAAAGAAAAAGGACCCGTAACACTTCTTAAGAGTTTTGTAGTATTTTCTCAGCCTGGCATTATTGACTAACTGATTTTCTGTGTGTGTCTTTTTGGCTTTTGGTAGGTGACAACTGGCATTTGAGAAGGCTTGACTGGTGCTACGAAGCAGGGGAGGCATTAAGTCAGGAGGTGAGAGGATCCTGTTTCAATCCCTTTGGATCCTGTTGCTCCATGTCCTGTGGAGACTTTCCCTGAGGAGAAGGGCAGGTGTGGGCTCACAGGGATCCTGTGCTTTCTCTTGCTGCAGAATGCCACCCTGAAGGAACTCAACGTTTGCAGAGGAGACACGCTGGTTGTAACAGAAGGGAAGCTTCCAGGAAAGGTAAAAGGAGAGTGGGCAGTGGCTGGAGACTTGGAATCCCACACTGGTTTGGGGTGGGAGGGACCTTAAAGCCCATCCAGTGCCACCCCTGCCATGGGCAGGGACACCTTGCACTGTCACAGGCTGCTCCAAACCCTGTCCAGCCTGGCCTGGAACAGAATTGCAGCACCATTGTTTTTGCACCAGCACCGTGTTCCCCACTAAATCACATCCCCAGCTGCCACATCCACACATTCTTTGGACACTTCCAGGGATAGTGACTCCACCACTTCCCCGGGCAGCCTGTTCCAAAACCTTAGTTCTAATCAAATCTTCTCTCTGTTCCTGTGCTAAAGGTGAACTTTCTCCTTGTCTGCACAGAACACTTGAGCCACCTGCTGTTTTCTGTTCCAGGGTTTCCTGAAAATCCCCATCTGGTGGCTGAAGCCTTCAAGCCATAAGAAACATGGAGAGAATGCACAGGACCAGGTGAATGGGGTGACCCGGAAGATGGATGCTTTGCAGGTGTCTGCTGCAGCAGGTGAGCTCGGCCAGGCTTTGAAAGGAATCCTCTGCGCTTGCTCTTGGAGTCAAACCCAAATTTTAATCCAAAGCCTTCAAATCCTTCTGAAACCTAGGAAGGGCTGCACAAGTTGCATCCAGCCACTTAGCAGACAGGTGCAGTTTTGGACATAAATGCTGGATAATCCTGTTGTAGGGATGTTCCTCAGCTGGATTTGCTCAAAAAAAATTTTGTAGCAGGGGCTCTTTATTTGTCAGTCTCTGTACTGAAGGCAGTGGCAGCATTGGAAAGCACCTCTGTCATGAGCACGGAGGTGATTGGCTTCAAGTGCCAGACTCCTGAAGGCACATTTCATTCCCTTCAGGCTGTGCTGTTTTTTGGGAAGCTGTAAAAGGAGGGATGGGTAAAGCCTGCATAGAATAAAAGACCTTAAAAGCAGTGTTTTAACTGTGTTTGTTCTTCTAAAGGTCAAATCCAAATCCAAAACCAGCCAGGGCAGGAAAATCAAGTGAGGGTTGAGAAGGGAGAAGAAAATCAAGTGGAAATAACAGAACTGGAAAATGGGGAACAAACTGATTTTTCATTTTGTATTAAAAGTAATATTGCTCTGGTGCTGAGTTGTGCTGCAGGGCAGGACCCCTCTCCTTGTAGAAGTTTTTCTTGGCATTTTTCTCCTTCTGCCTCAAACCTTTGCTGAGTTTCACTTTCTCCCCTGATGATTTCAGTAGCGGAGCTAAGAGTGATTTAACTTTGCTTGCAGTAGGTGTAACCAATAACTAACAGGATTTAATGGGAATAACTGCTTCTGGTTCTGAAATTTGCAGTGTAGGGTCTGTATAGGAACTGTTTGGAAACTGTCAGGGTGTATTTCACCTGCTGTATATGCCCGTGGCAGGGGGTTGGAATGAGGTGACCTTTAAGGTCCTTTACAACGCAAACCAGTCTGGAATTCCTGGATATTGTGTTTTTTTAAGTGGACTCCAAAAAGCTGGAGGTCAGGCCCCTTCTCTGAGTGAAATGTGACCATGAAGTGACTGTTATCTCTCAGGACTATACAAATCATGTTGACTCTCCTGTTATTTGTTTCTTCCTGCTCCCTCTGCCCCCCCTTCAAAGCTCCAGCAGAACCCACCCACACAGGCCTGGATCTTTGTTATGCTGGCAGGATAGAGATAGCAGGAGAAGCCTCTCTGGAAGATCTGAAGATGCAGGTTAGATGCTCTCCTGTGTTGGACTGTGCAGCAGCGCTGTGATCACTCGAGCTCTATTAACAGCTATTCTTTATTTCCTTTCCCCTTGTCTCCAGTCTGTTGTGCTATGGCATTTATGCCATGGTCACTGGTAAGTACCAAGAGCAGCTGGAGCATGTGGCTCAGACACTTCCTCAGTGTCCCTGCAGTCCCCATCCTCCCTGTCACGCGTCCTGGCCTGTGGGAGCCTTGTTTCACTGCAGCTGAAGCTCTGCCTTGCAGCCTTTCTCTGTATTTCAGTGTCACACCTCTCCATGGGAAGCACACACATAACAAGCACCTCCTAAAAAGCCACTTTGCCATTTCCGCCTTGTTCCTGTGTCAGTTTTCTGCATATTTTTTAAAATTTTTATTTCTGTATGTGGAAAAAATAAATGATGAATAAAGAATTGCTTTGGGGTGCACAGGTTTGTCAGCCGGGAAGGTCTGGCTCAACTTTCTTTGGCCAGAAACTAAAATATCTTTGTGTGGTTTTAGTACACTAAAAACCAAGTCAAAACAAGCAAAACACCCCAAAAGAAAAAACTAAACCCCAAACCCCACAAAAATGCATAACCCAAGCCTATCAAAAGGCTCTGTGTGGTTTAACCAGTTGATTGTCCTACTTGAACTGTGTCGGGAAGGATCTCTCATCTGATTCTCCTCCATACCAACACTTATTTTTTGGGTGTGACTTCAGTTTTGGGCTCTGCCAGGCTGCTGCTGTGGAAAACTGTTTGCAGCTTGAGCAAGGAGAACGGGCTGAGCATGGGAAGTGGTGTGTCCTTGGGAAGGGCTTAGAGGAGCTCAGCACTTGGCCAGAGGCTGGGGCAATGATTCCAACAGCCTCATTCCCTCCCAGTTGTTCAAATTTTGGTTAAGAAAACAAATTGCATACTTTGGAAATGGAAGCTCAGTTGAGAATTGTTGAGAGGGAGGGAAATCCAACTCCCTTGGAGGTTGAAATGTGAATATTTTGGTCATAGCCACAAGTAACAGCTGGTGTGGAAGAAATCTCGATATCTTTCCCTCTTTTCTGAGGGTTAATCCAGTGGTTTTCTGTTTTTCCAAGGAGACTGGCTGCTAAAATTATTGACAAAGTATTTCTGTTTTTCAGGCTCTGACCTTACCCTGCTGCCAGGAGCAGGTTGTGCCCCTGCCCTCATTCCTCAGAGCTTGGACAGTGGACAGCAAACGCCCTGGGAAGCTCCTCCGGGACAACAAGCAGAGACTCAGGTGGCTCTCCTGGGGAATGTGCAGCAGGCTGGATGTGGGATGGGTTGTGGGGAAATAAATAGCTCAGTTTGGGTTGGAAAGGATGTTAGAGATGAGCAGTGCCACCCCTGCCATGGGCAGGGACACCTTCCACTGTCCCAGGTTGTTCCAAGCCCTGTCCAGCCCGGCCTGGGACACTGCCAGGGATCCAGGGGCAGCCACAGCTGCTCTGGGCACCCTGTGCCGGGGCCTCCCCACCCTCCCAGGGAACAATTCCTGCCCAATATCCCATCTCAATCTACCCTCTTTCAGCTTAAAGCCATTCCCTGTGTCCTGTCCCTCCATCCCTTGTCCCCAGTCCCTCTCCAGCTCTCCTGGAGCCCCTTCAGGCCCTGGAAGGGGCTCTCAGCTCTCCCTGGAGCCTTCTCCTCTCCAGGTGAGCACCCCCAGCTCTCCCAGCCTGGCTCCAGAGCCATATAGACAATCTCTGTTCTGTTTTCAGTGACTACAGGCTGGGTGCCAGAGTGGAAATCTGCATAGAACCCTTGCAAGAAGAAGAGAATTTGGGGTAAGAGCTCAAGATCCTTATTTCTCTTATTTCTTATAGCTCTGCATTTGAGGGGAGCCTTGACTGAGCAGCTTTTAATTTCAGGGCTCTCAGGATGTGGAAAAACCTTGGAAGTTGTTTATTGTTTTCCACAAACAAAGTGAGGGGAGGGCGGGAGGGAGTGAAAGCTGGGAATTCTGAAAGCATGGCTCAGAGAATGTCTGTTCTCTCATCCTGCTGCCAGCCCCCACGAGCTGCTGCTGCGAGTCCAGATGGGAATACCAGGAGAGAGGGACTACTCCGACTCCCGGGATTTGGTGTGGGATATCTCCAAGGAATGCACGACCTGGGCTCTGAGGCAAAGAGTGGCTTCTCACTATTGTCTCCCTGTAGATAAAATTGAAATAGCCAAATACTTCCCTGAGAGATTTGAGTGGCTGCCAATATCTAGCTGGGTAAGATCTGGAATGACAGAATCCAACAGTTGTTGGAGAGGAGCATGTGTTGGTTTGGGCTGCGGTTCCTTAGGGATTGAATTCAAGGAGAATTCCAAACTCTTGTGCTTTGGTTTTGTTCAGACACAGCAAATCTCCAAGAGGAAAAGGAGGAAAAAGCAGGAGAGTTTGCAGTCAGCACCTTACCACCTGAAGGATGGAGACATCATTGGGGTGAAGGTAAGTTACCCTGGATTCAATTGTTCATGAGGATTAGGTTCAGGCACTGTCCCCTTTGCAGTATCTTCATTTATTCCTGGTTTCCTCTCATCCTGCTGCCTTTCTGAGGGTACTGGGATGTGGGTTTGGACACTGCATTGTGTTGATAGGACATTTCTTGCTGCTTCTGCTGCTTTTTGTTTTTCTCCTGGTTCTTTTTTCTTACCCTCATTTTGTTGACTTGTTTTTTTTTTTTAATTCTGAGTAAAACCCAAGGAAGTGCCCTTTAGAAATCACATTATAGATATAAACCTGTTACATGTTGTAAATTACTGAATTATAACAGTTCTATTTGATGGTGTAAAAAGGAATTACCCAGCATTGAGCTCTGAGCTAGCAATAAGGCTTAGTTAGAAGGAAAGAACATTCTGGCTGGGTTTTAGAGCAGTAGGAGAAAACTGTGATGGCCTGTCCTGCTGTTTGAGCCTATTGGAAGAAATCCATCCCTGGAAGTGTTCCAGGCCAGGTTGGACAGGGCTTGGAGCAGCCTGGGATAGGGGAAGGTGTCCCTGCCCATGGCAGGGGTGGGACTGGATCATCTGTAATAACCCTTCCAACTCAAACCATTGCAATTCTAATTAACTTGAAATTAATTGGTGCAAAGCTAGTCAAAAGAAACAATCTGGAAATTCATTGTGTCAGTTTGCCCTTCTGACTTTGATCTCTCAAATCCTTTTTCACAACAGAACCTTCTCCTTGATGACACCAAGGACTTCAGCACCATGAGGGACGACATTGGGAAAGAGAAACAAAGGCAGCTGGCACTGGAAAAGAAGAAAAGGTAGTGAGTGTTTAGCTTCATTTTTCTGTAGGAATATGCAGACTTTTTGCTGTGGCTGCCCCTGGATCCCTGGAAGTGTCCAAGGCCAGGTTGGACGGGGCTTGGAGCAGCCTGGGAGAGTGGAAGGTGTCCCTGCCCATGGTGGGGAGTGGAATGGGATGGTCCTTAGGGTCCCTTGGAATCCAAACCATTCCATGGTTCAGACTAACTGGATAATTTTTGAGGCCAGTGGTAGCTGGGTGCTGTCAGAGCACACAGTTGCAGTAATCCTGAAGGGAGCACTTGGATAATTCAAACTCCTGGCTCTCAGTGTTCCCACACCGAGCCTTGTGGTTTGTTCTCCTGGAACACACTGGAGAAGCAAATGAACTCCTGGCCTTGCTGGAACTCAGGGTCCAGGCCAGGCTCACCCTGCTGAGGCTCAGCACTAACCATTAACCACGTTATTTCTGTTTGCAGCCGCCAGGAGCGTGTCCAGGATCCCTTTTTCCCTGAGGAGAAGCTCCCCACGAAGCCCCGGAAACCAGAAGTGGCTCTTTCCATCAACGTGGGTGTGTTCAGATAGCACCAGGAGGGAGCTGCTGTGCCCACACCACCCTGTATTAACCTGGCCTGCAGGGCCTCAGCTCCAGCAGCAAGAGGGGCTTTCCCAAAGTGTCTTCAAGGATCCCCGAGGAAAAACTGGCTGTAGGATTCAGGATAACTCTGATTTTCTTCTGCTCTCTCTTGGGGAAGTGCTTTAAGGTCCCTTTCTCAGTGTGGTACTTACTCTCAGGCTGAGTAAATGCACTTTATGTAGGAGGAAAAGGATTAATATATTGTATAACCCCTCGGTGACTCTTTTGTCATCGCCCTAAATGCTTTGTTGGGTCAGGTCTGACCCCTTGCACCATCACTACTGAGATTTAATGCAGTCATAATCATCTCTTTCTAGAATTTTCTCCCATCTCTGATCACTGAAGTTACTGCTGATACCAGAATCTGCTTTTCTCTCTTTCTCTCTGAACCTAAGTCTGCAGCAGCTGGAGTCAGCCTTAAGAATGAAGGAAATGCGCAAATCTCTGAGCAAAGTGTAGGAGATCAGTTCAAAAAAGAGCAAATCCAGGATCTGTCAAAATGTAAGACCTGGAGACCTTTTGTGATACAGAACAACAGGGGCATAATCTTACATTTTGAAGTTTCTATGGCTTGTTTTGTTGCCCATAAACTTCATTTTGCAGTTTCTAGGGCTTTTTTGTTGGCCCTAAACTTCATTAACAGACAAAACGGTTGGAAAAAGTGGACAGATCTGATGTTTGATCTTCAGTACTCAGGAAAAAGGCTTGTGTTTATTGTCAGTGCTCCTCTTCAGAGGAATTCCCTTCATTTCTTACCTTTCCAGCTCTTCTGATATTCTGGTACACTGGAGAACAGGTTTCTCTTGGTGTCCTGAGCTGGTTTCCAGCCTCAGTGAGAGCAGGAGATGTGAGCAGCTCACAGCTCCAAGGTTCTGAGGTATTAACTCCAAAGTGAGCCTGATTATCCTTAATTAACTCTGTGATAATGACAGGACAAAACACAAGCTGCTTTTGGGGGCTGCAGTAAATATTTGACCTATTTGGTGTAGATTTTGTAGTAGGAGCTGCCAGTTCAGCAGATTCCTCAAATTTTGGCTACAGTGAGATTTTTCAAGTATCTTTTGTAGGTTAACAATATTCTGGTATTTCAGACAACAGAAAGATAAAAACTGACACTCAGCTATCAGCAAAAAAAAAGAGGTGAAAAGCACCATGAAACACACGGTTATTATTTATTTCTGTGCATATCTTTAATATCCAGCAGGTGCTCCTGTGCTTTTGGGGGCTGTTTAATGTCCTCACTCACTTGAATCCTGAAATCCCAGTTTCATGGATACATTTCCTGCCCCATGGGTGGGGCAGCTGATGTTTTCCCATCCTAATTTGTGTCGCCTTCTTTCCATATCAGGTGTTCTTGGGAGCCTGTGTTTACAGCAGGGATCAGAGGTGCTGATTCCAAAGGTTTGTGTTTGCAGATGGTTCCAGCCCATTGGGTTTATTTGCTGTCACTTTAGTTCCTCTGGTTCTTGTTGGAGAGCTGGACCGAGCTCAGCCTTCCCTCTGCTCTCTCCCTGAGAACACCAAGTTTGGAGAAATTGAAATGCAAATTCCAAGTGGGAATTTTGTGCCTTTGTTCAAGTGTAATGTAGCAGTGGCTGCACTGAACCAATCTTGGATTATTTCTAATGTTGGCTCAAAATGCATTTTTCTTTTCCTTAAAACTCTTGTGGGCCATTCCACAGTGAGAGAGTTCATGGAAAACGGGGCTGGGGAGAGGAAACACCTTTTGAAAACGGAGTCTTGGTGACTCCATGGGTTCTGATGGTTATTTGCAAAGCCTGGAAAAGCTTTCATCTTTATTTTTCAAGTGTTCTTCACAAAATAAAACGTCATTTCTATCTGCCTAGTGGGTTTGTCTGTGGGTGTCTCACTGGTTGGGAATGGCACAAACTGGTTTCTGACATGAGTGTTAATTAGCTTTTATTTTCCAGTCTGTTCCTGAACCAACATTCCCATCTCTGGGTGAGGTTTCCCCATTCCTTGTGGCTCTTGTCTCTTCCTGAGGCTCCTGGCTTGGTCCTGGCTCAGGAGCAGCTTTGCTTTGTCTCATGTTTCCAATCACTGTGGAGACACTGAGGATGGCAGGGAAGATTCCTCCATCAGGAAGAATCTAATTAAATTAATCAAATTAATCAAAGCCTTTCTGGAGCCCCAGACTTATAAAAGGCCTTGGAAAATTTTTTTATCCCGGTTTTAATGAGTAATTTTGACTGGTTATCCTGAGCAACAGATGTCGAGTGAAATTGGCAATTAGCTTCTAGAAAATATTAAGCCACTTTCTGGGAAATTAATTATTTTTAGGGGTTTGTTTTTTTGGTTTGGTTTGGGGTTTTTTTGGTTCGTATTTTGGTTTTTTTTGGTTTTTTTTTTTTGTTTGTTTGTTTTTTTTTTTTTTTGGTTTTTTGGGGTTTTTTTTAAGGGGTTTTTTTAGGTTTTTTTTTCCTTTCTCTTGGTCATCTGGCTCATCGCAGCTTGCTCAGACCTTGGAGAAAAACAATCCTTTATGTGTTGTAAAAGTGGGCAGCCAGGAGAGGGGAGTGCAGAGCTAGCAGGAATTATCCAGCCTTAGGAATTATCCCAGTCCTCCTGGAATACAGGTGTTTAAACCTTGGTTTAATGAAGATATATTGATTTATGAAGCATCTGTGCAGGGTTTATGCAGGTTCCTTAGGGGTGGACTGCCTGTGGCAGGGGGTTGGAATGAGAGGGGCTTTGAGGTCCCTTCCAACACAAAATATTCTGGGATTCTGTACCTGGAGACTGGGGGTTTCCAGGTACAGGGAAATCTCCCAGAGTTGAGCTGAAAGATTCCTGCGCCTTTCTCAACATCCTTCCTGACCAGGGTGCTGCAGAATTCCTGGTGTTTCCAAGAGGTTTAGCAGAGCTAGGTGGGATATTGGGAAGAAATTCTTCCCTGTGAGGGTGGTGAAGCCCTGGCACGGGCAAAATTGGGTATAAACTGCTCTTTGTAGAGATCCAGCCCTCATGAAAGTTCCCTTTTCAGTTTTGGTGGGGCAGAGGGGATAGATCCATGCTAAAACTCTAGGGATGATTTATTCTATTGCTTCCATAAGATCACAGAGCATCCAGAGTTGGAAGGGACTCCCAAGGATCATCAAGTCCAAATTGCTCTTGCTACTTCGCAGTTTATTTCTGATGAATTAAATCAATCTAATGCCTGGGAAGTTCTGAATCCCACCCTTCAGGAGGAAGCAAAGCTTGGAGGAAAAGGCAGCTGATGTCTATTCCTGCTTGTGGTGGTGGTGAAATGCTCCAAACAGGTGGGACTGCCTCCCTTCAGATCCAAAGGGATTTATGGAGATTTGATGTGTTCCTAGCTTTTGGTTCTTCACTTAAATGGAGCTGTGCTTCCTCGGGGTGCCTCTGCAGGAAAATGAGCACAGCAGAGGCCGAATTTAAACTCCCCCCTGAGATTCCTCCTCAGGCATCTCCGATGCTTTGTAGAGAGTCAGTGGAAAAACCCAGATGAACCACACAAATCCAAAATAAACATCCTTCTTCCCAGTCTTCTGGCTTCCTCTGAGACTTCTTCCGATGCCCTCGGATGTGGAAGCTGTCAGCACCTCCTCTTCTTCCCAGGATCACCAGATCCTGGAGTCAGAGCCTGGCTGGGAACCTCATCAGCAGTGGGCTGGGGGAAAGGTAAAATTCACTCCCTTGAGCACCTGCTGGCCAGAGCCCAGATGTGATTATGCAGTGGGCATGGAAGTGTCTGCTTCCCAAGGAAAAATCTTGCCTGCACTAAGAGCAGACACCTCTGCTTCGTAATGTCTCTTTTTATTCCCAAATCTGATCCTTACTTTACAGAAAGGAATGGAGCAGGTGATCCAGTGCCACCTCTGCCAT
>VWZT01014300.1:313684-326668 GCA_013397055.1 Pachycephala philippinensis | reverse complement strand
CTTCCAGAATCACGACGCCGCCGATAAGGCGGCCGTGGTTAAGTTCCACCCGATCCAGGGCCACCGTGTGGAGGTCAAGAAGGCCGTGCCCAAGGAGGACATCCAGGCGGGCGGGGGAGGCGGCGGCTCTTCCAGGCCCTCCCGGGGAGGTAGAGGAGGAGGAAGGGGTCGGGGCGGCGGCGGCTCCGGCAACCGGGATCACAACGGGCTTTCCAAAGGANAGTAACAGTGGACCGTACAGAGGAGGCTATGGTGGGGGAGGCTACGGGGGCGGCTCTTTCTGAGCTGGAGCGCCCATACCCATTGGGGGGGGGGCGTGGAGAGCCCTCCCTTCGATACGGGGCAGCTTCTAAATGGTTTCTCCCCTCACTCGCCGAAGGGCAGCTCCTTTTAAATGCCTCCCTGCTGTGGGAGCGGCTCCTAAATGCCCCCTGAGGGTCGCCTCTGCTGCCTGTGCCACTTCTTTCTCTCTGAAGATGGACTGGGCCCCACATACACATATTTTGTGTTACAGTCATTGATGGACTCTATTTTTTTATTATTACTTGGACCTTGGTCGTTTTTATACTAGCAGCGAAAAATGTCTTGTTTTAATTTGTTTTTTGAGGGGTGCGGGGTGGGAAGTGTCTTGCTGATCTGGAGTAAAAACTGGGGAGGGCTAGGGGGGAATTTCCTTTGTTGTAAGGACTCGATACCTGGATACTACGTTTTTTTCTACAAAAGCTACTCGGATCCCATGACTGACTTTTAACATTTCTGTAAAGGAGGAAAAAATGGTTTTTACGTTTTTTATTTTTTAAATAAATCATTGTGTTCATTGACCTTTACACGTCTAATTTTTTTTCCTAGGATCAATTCCGTACGGTTTTAAGGCTTTTCTAGGTTTGAAGCAGGTGTTCCTCTGCTTTAAAATCTCTGTGTACTTAGAGTAGTAAATATTTTGTTGCCAGTAAAGGTCCTAACTGACTTTTTTGCTAGTGGCTTTCAAACACTCGACAGAGAAATTTTTGAAGTACTAATCCGTGGATGTGGTCTGTTTTTTAAATACTCATTCTCACTTTGGCAGTTTGTGTGCATCCACCATCTTGTACTAGGCAGTTTGACGTGCTGACATGGTTGGTCAATTTTTTCTGTAGGATTTTTCCATCAACGTATGTACTGTGTAGTTTTGAAGAAATAGTTTGTGTTAAGCATGTGCTTCATTCATATAAAATGTTCAGAATTTCTTATTACTTAGTTTTCAAGTCCTTGGTTTGTCTGTGTGTGATTCCTTCCAGGAAAGGATCGAGATTTACCCCTTCTATTAAAGGCATACTTGTTTTCCTAGCCCCGGGTTAACAGACTTCTCTCTGAACTATTGTCCTTCCTTAAAGTTCCCTGAGAACTCTCACAGCTCCATCTACCGTCAGGATGGCAGCCCCGTGGTGTGGGCTTCCTTAAAACAGGAGTAAAACTGGCTTGCTAACAATTGTACCAGACTTTGGAAGGTTATTTTATGCCACTAGATGACTGGTGTAGAATGCAGTGATGCCTGCATGTGAATAAAGATGGGGTCCCTGATTACTGATGGGGGGGAAAAAAGGAATGGATTTGCAATACCTGCCTCAGCACGTAATTTAAAAAGTAATAATTGCAGTTGCCCATATTTCAGAAAGTGGTGATCTAAACTGTGGGCAAAGAGCTCTGAGAACTGAGCCAGCAAGTGTACCAGTAACATAGGTGCCAGTTGTAAAGCAAAGATATCTGTGTAGTCTGCTTGATTAAAAAATGTATATTTGTAGCCCTTTCACGCAAAAGAATTAAAGTTTGTTGTTTATTAAAAAGCATAATGTTTTAGGGGAAAACTGCCTTCCTGCATAGAAATATAGAATAGCAACGTTTATGGGTTTATGGATATCAAATAAAAGATTTGAATTCCTTATATGCTTGAGTGAGAGTATATATGATGTGGGGCATGGAATTTAAAAGTACAAAGTAATTTTGACTTCAGGTTTCTAAGCTCTTAGAATGCTGATGTTTCAAGGAACTGCATCATACAAGCTGCTTTTTGCTTTGCTCCAGATATGCAAGCTATTAGGCATATAATAACCACTGGTTCCAGTGAAAAGTTAAATGTGTAGGGCTTGGTGCTTCTGGGCTGAAGGATATTGCATGACATTTCAATGTATAGTTACTATTTGGTATCAATCTAACCTGATGACGATTTAAATTGAAATGAACTTTGTTGCTATTAGAAGTGGAACTGCATCAACTTAATTATCTCTGTGAGCTTAAACAAGACAACGTTTTGGTATCATCAGGATTTAAACTAAGAGCTGAGTGTCTTCCTGATTGTGGTAATTTATGGCTCTTACAGTGAGACTGGTTCTCTGGCTTAGCTGAGCTTTTATAAATAGGTTCCAAATAACTTGCTGTTTGCAATTAAATTGTAAGTTTTCTATCTCAAAAGCCTGTTAGTCACTGTTGTGCACCAGCATCACTTCTACGTTGTAAGTCAAGTTTCAGAGTTTGAGTTTGTAATACACTGCAAGTGCCAGCTCTTGTTTGCTCACAGCTTCAGGTGGTTTTATTTCAGCTCACTGGGCTTGAAGTCTTTTTCTGTACCTTTGCACTTTACAACCATGTTGGACAGTCGTCCTTGGAACTTCATTTGAAGCACAGTTTTCCTGTTTTTAGCTGAAACGAGCTACGGAGTTCTAGGTCTTGTGTTAGTTTGGGTGTATGATTTAGTCCCTTGCAGTGGTGAGTTGCCTTAACCTTATTAAGGGACAGCCTGGTTTGCAGAGAAATGATTAAGTTCACTTTTGTGATGTGTCTAGTCATTTGACTTGGGAAGCTAAAGGTTTGTGCACCAACTATTGCTTAATGGTATTTTCATGTTATGTGCTGTGACAGAATATCTTGATACTAGAAACGAGTAGGTTTTTTAAAAAGTGACTTTATGTGTGAAATCTGACAGTTTGGGAACTGCTGTGCTGAAATGTGCTGTTACCTGTGTGCAATAGTCCTTGTGGGACTAATGTCTGCTAAAACAAAGAGCTGATCCCAGAAATTGCACATCTGTTAGGGAGTAGGCTGCCTAGTGTCTCCCTCAAAAGATTGTCACCTGTTTAACAGTGTTCTCTGGTGGCTTGGGTAGGTGGCACTTGCTGTCCTCTGGTCTCTGGGGAGCAAGAACTTGTGACTCTGCAGGTGACATTGGAGAGGATTGTGCAAGTGCTGGTCAGCTAAGGGGCAGAAATGCTAGGGTGTACCATGGAATATAGAACAGTGCAGATCTGTATTGGTGGCATTAAAGACACAGTGATTTAGAGACTCTCTTGGAATATAAACCTGTTTCTAGTACAGTTCCTAGTAATAGATTTGTGGATAAAGCTTCGCTTATGTGTTTAATGGTATTTAATGATTTTCTGACCCCTGGGTGGATTTGTCTGCATAGAGGTGCATAGGAAGAACTGAGATAAAATAAGGTGTATAGCTGGCATGTAAATAAGTTTGTGACTTCACAGTTGCTTTAGGAAGGTCACGAAGGTAGAAATAAAGTAACTTTACTTTGCTGTTCCTTAGTTTCTAGTTGAGTTCTGAAGTTCCTATGTCTGAAATTATCTCAATAATTTAATGGCCTTCTGTTCAGGACCAAATGCTGGATTGTGCTGGTGTCACCTGTGAGAAAGTAAGAGCAATTAGTTTGCTTTCAGCATTTAATAAAGTAGAAGTGTGGTAGTTTTCTTAAAACACAGATGTTCTTTTATTTTTGTAATCTGCATGACCAAAATGGAAGTCCCAAAGCCAAACTCTTCAAACTAGTGTCACTGAACTCTGTGTGTTGTGATGTACATACAGCTTTTTATAAGTAATGAGTGTTCATGTCTACTCTAAAGTATAATTTGTTCTTGACTTGTAAATTTTATTTGGCTAATAAAACTAGCCTAGCTTACACTTTTATAATACTGACTACTACTGCATTAAAAAGAAACATGCTAAACACCTGTATATGTAGTGCAATGATACTTTCACAAGTCTGTGGAAGTACCTCCCACGCGTTTAACATTAGGTGCTGAGAAGGTGGTTTAGAGCAGTGGTAACAGCTCAAACAGCTTCGACGGCCGTAAATCTCTGTGGGTCACTGATTGTGTGACACACTTGCAAAATAAAAGCTGTGTCTTGCCCTGCAGGCTTCAGTAGTGTAACTTGGGTGGACAATCCTTACCCTCCAGAACTGGGCAAGCTTTTGGGTTTGTGTTGTGTGTGGCAAGAGTTGCAGTGCAGCTGTAGTCCAGGCTCCAGTACTGGCTCTGGGAGTCCCAGTCCTGCTGCCAGGAGCTCAGCCCTGCGGGGAGATGGGGGTGTGCGCAGCTGGGCACTGACAGGAGGTGTGCCTGAACTCTACCAGATACTTTGCACATACAGAATTAACGACCTGTGAAGCAGAAATACTTAAAATGGCTGAAAATGTAAAGTTCTCAAATGCTTTATGGTGTACTTCAAACCGTCCCCCCCCGCAACTTAGATCCCTGTAAAGCAAATTTTGCTTTCATTTAGCATTGAAAGATCTAATTGGATAGTATAGGTCAGAAAACTGGTTTATTATCCTGCCCTGTCAGCTGATACTACTGTCCCAACATGGCATTCCCACTGCTGCCAAAAAGGGTCTGAGCTGGAGTGATGCTGAGGACCTCAACCTCCCATTCAAGTGTGAAAAGAGCTGCTTCCTTTTTCTGTATAACTCAGAATGTTTATTCTAAAAGGAAAAAGTTTTGCTTAAATCATTATATTGTTAATTAATCCCTAAAAAATAGCCTGAAGGACACCCCTCTGATGTCCACACAGTGAACAAAACCTGGTGTGTTCTGTGAGAATGGGGTTTTGCTCCTGCAGTCTGGGAGGTGGTTAGGTTTCTGATAGAAGACACCTTACCCAAGCCTTTAGATTAGGATTGTTCGACCTGTTGTAGCCACTATCGATTAGTGTTTATCTTGTAATCAACAGTTTATACCACATTTATGTGATCTACTTTGTTGCAGACCTTTTGCTTTCTGAGCTATTTGGAAGAAAGCATTTTCAGTGGATTTTCAAACTGTCTGTGGGTAATATCTTGGATTAATATTAGGTGATTAAAAGTGTAACACCCAATTTTCAGTCTTTCACACTAGCCAGAGGTGTAGTTTACAAAACAATGGGTTGTTTAACATGTTTTACGTAACTGGTTCTGTGATCTGGTGTATGTGTCCCTTAAAGATGAGTTTTCTGCTTGTTATTTTTGTATTTCTTAATGAATAAACCAGTTGTATCCCTGCTTCACTTGAAAATGTATTTCACAATGCAAGCACACCACAAGGAGTTCTGAGCCAGCCTCAACAAGCACTATTTGCTTTTGTTGATGGGCATTTTTTAGGTCTCCTGTTGAAGCATTACTGGTCTGTTATTTCTGGTATGTGCGTGCATACGCACACACCGACGTTACCCCTACTTCCACTTACCTTTAACGAGTATTTATTTGTGGTATAATGTAAGCATTGCTATTGATGAGTGCCAGACGTGTATTTCTTACTACAAGATGAAAATCTTCCTGCTATCTATGTTTCCCTAGGAGTTTAGTATTATTTACGTACATACTAGGACTTGTAAAGGGGCTGATGGAGTTGGGTGCTTTTGTCGTTGTTGTTCACTTTGACAAATCCTAGTCTTTTTGCCTTCTCTGCTCCCAGAACTCTCATCAATTTCTATTATATATAAATGGGCAGAAATAGTCACTTTTGAACTGATACCTCTTGTTCATATGATTCTCAGAGTGTTTTAATCCTATAAACCCTATATTCTCCTTAAAAACATCTCTCTGGGAAAATGGGTAGTGGGAAGTCTGAAAGAACAACAGCTGTAGAGCTGTAGTTCACTGCAGAAGAGAGACATTCTTCAGATTTTTCTGTTTCCTGTGGTTCTATCTACTGAATAGACTGAACAGTTAAAAAGATGGTACAGTTCAGGTCTAGGCTGTAGCAAAAGAAAAAAACCAGCCAGCATAAAAAAAATTCAAGTGCTATTCTCTGTCCATGGTTCAGCCTTTGCCAGTAAGAGTCCTAACCTAAAGCTGCAACAGCATTTTAAAGTACGTTCTGAGTGTGGTTAATCTTGGTGTAACTTTTTTTTTTGCTAAAAGTCTTTTAGGCAAAGCTGCAATGTTGCCTGTTGCCGTTACAATGTTGGGCTTACAGCACTGGCTATTCTCAGATTGTCAGCCGTCCAAGGAACCAAAGCTCCTTAACTTGGAAAACTGGATGTCAAACCCAGGCAGACTAATAATGCCATCTGTCTGAGGCATCTGGATATTAACCCTCCTAGCAGGATGCTTACGGTTTCATTCCCAAATGCTTTCGCAGATGGAAAATACACAGATTTGAAAGAATAGCTCTTCTTTTTTTTCTTTTTTCTTTTTTTTTTTTTTTAAGCTGGAGTATGTTGAGCTATGTACCATTTTGGTGCATATTATATTCATTAAACCACTATAAATACCTCTTTTCATGACTAATGCAGTGAGGAATCTATGCCAATTTAGAAAGGAATTACATTTCTGGCTGGAAATGTGTCAAGATGCACATTTGCTCACCACCATCAAAGTACCAATCACTGATTAACATTGCAGAAAAATTCCTTAGAAGCAAAACGAGCTGATGAATCTGAAAGTACATCAGTTGTTCAAATGCTGCTTTGTACCATGGAATTGCCAACTGGCTTGTCTTACAGAAGCCCTGTTCTCCTGGGAATGCTGTTTGAATTTAAAGACATGCAAAGTCACACATCTGAAAACATGCTGTTAGTCTGTAATCTAGTCAATATAAAAGATTAATATCATCTCAGTCTCTTGGGTCATTTCTGTAATTTTTGTTGTTTTCTGTAGCTTTACAATGGACTTACCCTGTTTTGTTAGAAAATTTGCTTTCCACAAAACCCTGGGGGGAAGGAAGCATGAGTGTAGTCACTGCAGCCACTGATCGGGAAGAAGAAAGTTCATGAGTAATAAACCTGTTTCCAGCACAGACTTGGATTAAAGCAATGCTAGGTAAAATGCACGAGTAGTTTGGGACTGGAGGTTCATGTGCTTTTTGCTTTTTCTCTGTGGATCAATAATCTTGTTTTCTTTACTGCACACTAACCCAGCTGCAGTGGGAGCCTCCCTCTCCCAACCACACACCCCGGTTGACAACTTGCAGCATGGGCAGGGCATGGCCCTGGGGGGAGGCTGTGCTTACCTTGTTATTGTATACAAGCACAGCACTATCAGCTGTATTTTGAAATAGTTTACTCCAATTTCATCCTCCAGATCCCCTCCCTCCTCAGAAGGGATGTCCTCTGGTTTCAGGCTCACTGGCTGTTCCTGGGCTGGGTGGCAGCATTGCGAAAGATTGCTGATGCTAAATTCCCAATTCTCTCCTTGTGCTTATTTAGTACCTCTTCAAGTTTTAGTAATCTTTTAAGTTTACTGGGTAACAAATTTGGCCGAAGTCCTTCACTGAGGTTTCATTTGCACTTGTTTTCTTTCCACCACTGCTGTAATAATGATGCTCCGCTTATTGGAGAGAGCTCCTTTGGGTCCTGATTGCAAATTCAGGACTTCTCCCCTGAGGTCACTACTGGACTGCAGGATGTTTGGAGTTGTCATTGCTAATGCCTCTTGCCCAGGATGGTTAGCAGCTGCATTCTGCAAGAGTATTGCCTGCTTTCTACTGTTACTTTCATGGAGATGTATCCTCCTGAAAAAGAGAGATCCTGAGGAGCATAAGGAGCTCCAGCCCTTGCAATGAATGTGCAATTTTCCCTTTAGGCCCATCCATCCATCCATTACTTTCTGCAGTCTTAAATGCAGGCAAATTATTTTTTCCCAAATGACGTCATTTAGATATTGTTATGGGAATTTTCTTTTACTCACCCAGCACCAGTTAAAATCTCGACTTCCTCTCTGTGGTATCAATTTTACTTTTAAATCTTTGAGGCGTGAGCTTGGTGATGAATCAGCACCATGTGTGTTTTGGAAATGTTACGATGGCTTTTTGTGTAGGTGGTGGCAACAGGCAGCTCTTGTTTTCGGTATTTTGAGGAGTCAGATGAGAGGGAGTGAGAAACAGCACCTTTGAAAGGAAGAGCTGGGCTTGTTTTATTGCTGGAGCTGCTCTATGCCAAAAGTGTTGCAACGAGCTGATGCCACACACTCTCTAATGCCTTTTTAAAGTGTGTTTTTTTCTCCTTCACAGGGTGCACTTCTGTGTGAATGAGAGGATGGGAAAGCTGAGCCCTGAAAAGCACACCACAAAAGTCCAGTAAGTGAACAGAAACCCAAGCTGAGCCCCTGACATACAGTTCCCACTCTGAATATGCTATGGAATATTGAACAGAAGAAGAGGTTTGCCCAGAAAATACCATGCAGGATAATGAAGGACAGCGTGTTACCTGTGAGGAATATGCTGCCTGAGACAGGTTTTTTTGTTCTGGTGAAATAATGTGCCTGCAGAAACAATCCTGTCTAAATTTTTGTGTATGGCATCTGTGGGATTCACTCATTTGTGTTGATGCTGCAGCGCATTCTGTTACGATATGAGGGTGCTGGACTGTGTTTCTTGGATTTTGCAAAGAGCAAGAAATGAAATGTTTAAAAAAATTCCAAGAAGAGAGCAAGACAATAAGTGTACAGGGAATAAAAGTTAAGAGACTTGGGTTATGGTGTTCAGATCCTGAATGGGAATAGCTTTGTTTATGCTGTTCTCTCTGAGTTATAGCATACAAATATTAATTAAGCCATCCATCTTTATGAAGCATACAGATAATTTCCCCTTATTACAGAAGGTAGTAGTGGAAGCATTAAGGGTTGTATTATAAAGATGAAGAATCACACTAAAATTGTATCTTATTAGAAAAATTTTGGTAAAAAAAATACCACTTTTTGGTCCATAGCCTAAACTTTTTCTCAAGTTTGGTCTTTTTCTCAGCCTGTAGCAAGAACTGTACACTCAGTAGGTGCAGACTCTAAGGAGGCAGAGGGACTTGGTAGCATTTAGGCAACTGAATACTGGCCTTTGCCTTTGTTCCAGTGCCCACAAGAGTTGTTTTTACAGCTTTCTTCCTGATTTTTGTTTCCTTTTGAGCACTAAATTCTAAACAATAAAATCTATCAGAAAATCTTCCTGCAAATTTCTGATAAATACGTAATATGGCTGCAGGGCAGGAAGTGTGTGCCTCTGACATAGGTGACTGCGGGTGACAACCGTGGCTTATGCTCCAGGAAAGAGTCTGAAGAGCAGCAGGAAGAACATTTTCAGCCGGTGGGTAACTGCTCTGTAGGGTGAGCAGTGGAATGGCTGATGCCCCAGAAATCACAGCTGGGAGGTGAAGATGGTCACGGGTCATTGTTCTATACGTGGTAATGTTATTATGAAATTGTTGGAACAAACCCACTATTTCTATAGGAATTGTGATTTATACAACAGACTAAAGAAAAACCAGGTTGTAAAGCTGGATTGTGCTGGCCTGCACAAGCAGGAGCAGGGAGTGGGATGTGTGCCAGCAGAGGGCAACAGCCCGGAGCGCCGCTGGAGACGCTGGTGGCTCCTGCAGCGTCTCTGCCCGGAGAGCAGATCCCGGGGGAAATGCTGGGGTGCGTGCTCCAGCCCCTGCTCTACGAACCACGTGCTTTAGAAAACAGTGCTCCGGTGGGAGTCTCTTACTGCTTCAGCTGCCAGAACATCCCTGATTCCAGCTCTGGAAGGTCCTTACCCAGGAGGTCTCCTAGAGCATCCTTTTGAGCCTTGCGATAACTGGGATTCTTGTGAGCTGCTGTAGTAGGTAAATTTTAGCTGCTGTTTTGGTTTTGTTACTGAATTCTGGCAGTGGCTGGGCAGCAGATACCCTCGGGACTTCTCTGCTGAGGCACCTCCATCTCCAGGTCCCTTGGGAGCCAGTGCAGTACCTGAGTACCACCTCCAAGTGACTGCAATTAGCCCTGCAGGTACCGAGGCAGCTATTCCAGCAGATACCTTATATAGTGCTTTTCTTATATTAATGCCCTTAGCGAACCTTTTCCAAGAAAACATATGATCTAAATACAAATCTGTCTAAATAAGTATTTACTTAATTAGGGTGACAAAATAAGTTTAGTTGGAAGGGACTTCTGGAGATGATCTGGTTCAAAGAACTCTCAAAGCAGGACCAGCTTCGGGGTGAGATGAGTTTGGTCACTCAGACATAAATATATACATACTTAATAAATGCATTAATAAAAAGAAACCTTTATGTTTATATATATCAACATATATTTATCTAAATATCTATATATCTAAAAAAAACCAGAATGAAAAATAATTTAGGCTGAGAAGATGCAGCCTTAGAAGCTTCTGTGAATGTGGTGTTTTATGTACACCTTTCCCAGCTCTTCAATGCTGAAACCATAGATTTTTAAAGAAAGTTGATTAATAATTTCACAGAGGGGATTATGCAACTAAGCAGGAGAGCTACTAAAGATAGGAAATTGCTTATGACGTGGATCTCTGGAGCCTGTATATTGGTATATACCTGGAAACAGGTAGGTACAGGGGAGTGAATTGTTCCCGAATTGGTGTTTGTGCTGTATTCAGGCTGGATGATCCAGTGATTCAGGACTCTTGCAGTTTGCCTTGCAGAGCTAGGAAGGATGTTTCCCAATTTGATGCCGATTGCTTTCTGCTGGGTTTTTGGGAGGTGAAGTGACTCTTTCACGCTTCTGCAGAAGCTGTGGAGATTGACACCGTGTTGTCTGAGTGTACAGGGGCTCTTCACAGAATTAAATTCTCATAAGCACTCAGTGTCCTTTCCTTATAACCTCAGGGTTAAACCAGTTGCTGGATTTTGGGCCAGGAGAGAGTTTTGGATCAGATTGGTAGGGATTGTTTTTATTCCCTCCCTTTGTGCCACTTTTATTGAAGAAATTCCTTGCTGCTGTGGAGACACTGGCAATGCTTTGCTCTCTCGTCTCTCTGTGGCTCCTTGGAATTGGGGTGTTTGGTCTTTCACTGTAGATCTGAAGATTGTCGCAGGAATCTGGAAAGCTCTTGGTGGGCTGAGGGGGGGTGGGACAGGCTGGAACAGGTGCTCTGGGGACCCTTCTACCCCGAGCATTGGTTATATGATTGTCGAAGTTAGATTAGATGTAGGAGGAATTTTCGACTACTTGAGACTCAGAATTTTTGAAAGAGGCTGGAAAAATTCCCCCCATCAGGTGTCACTAACTCCTTTTGGCTGAATGCTTTTTCAAGATACCAGTCTTTGCACTTAAAAACAAACAAGAAATTTTTGTCTTGGGGTTGTTACCCAGACATGATTATTTTGGAAGGCTGCTATAAAAATAATCTCTGATTACTGGAACATGCTTTTCTCTCACTCCAGCAAAGACTATTCACTGTCTTGCTCTTGTCTGTCACTGGGATTTACCTTTCTGTGGTTGCTCTCAGGATTTGTAGAATCCAGTGGTACATAAGCCCATGGGGCAAGGCACATAAGAAGGTATTGCTGGTTTGGTTCAACTTAGGTGCTTAGCTCCCAGGCTGACTGGACTGACATGTAAGTTTTTAAGGTGAAAGCCTAATATTTTGTTACTGGAAAACTTTGTGTTAATAAAAATACACAGGCACTTTGCAACAATTTCAGGACTTGCTCTTGTATCTGGACGTTTTATGATTACTGAGGGATTTACTCAATGGAAACAAGCTCTAGCTCTCATTTCCGAGATAAATTCTACTATTTTTATATAGTTCCTTTTTCTCTGGTTTGAGCTTGTGTCTTGAAGTTTTGCATGTTGTGCATCAACAGTGTAAGACTGGACATAGGGAAAGTACTCGAGGATCTGGATGTTTTAAACTGATAGTTTAACAGGATTCTCTAGGGAAAATTAAGGAATTTTGCCTGAATTTTGTGTAAGGTTTGACTTCATGGCTTTATCTGTATCTCTCTTTTCTTCTGTTTACAGATAGGCTGCCAAACGGTGTTTAAATAGCAGGACTCTCAATCCCCATGTGTCTTTGATAAATCCTTTTAAGTTCAGGTGTGTTAAATTTATCTGAAGAATGAGGGTGATGAGTAGTTAAGATTCTCAACAAGATTATGAAACCCTCCTGTGGAAGGTACAATAGCATGTGTTCAATCATCATTGCTGATATATTTTAAAAAGATGTATGAAACTTGGGCTTGAGGAGAAACATACAAGAGTGAGGTAATTTTATTTACAAAAGAGATGAAATGGCATCTTCCAAGAGAAATCTCTTGATACTTCCAGTTATCTCTCCCTTTTGCACAAGGACATTTTGTGAATGGATGACTAATGAAGAAGGCAAATGTTTCTTGTCTTTAATACAATTAACCTCTAAGGCCTCACTGGTGCAGAATACAACTGAAAAATTCTTTTAATAAAATGAGGGGAAAAAAAGATTTATATAAAAGTCTGTGCATTCGTACCAATTGGAATAAAAATGACAAATGTAATTTAGTTCAGTGCTTTAGGCTAAATAGCATCTGCAGTTGAGAAGGACCCATATTGCCTATGCAGGGTGTATTTGGCCTTATAGATTGCATGAAGGACAGGAAGGTTTTGATAAATTGGGGAACTGGAGACAAGATCCTGCTTTCTGCGGTGGGAGTGGGGAGACTTAGGAGGGCCGGGACCCTCTCCTTCCTCACCATCACCGCTCCTCTCCTGCGCTGCCCTATGCGCGGGCTTGACCTCGGGACTGGGGGTGTTCAGCCACTGAAACTTTCGTCCAGTCCGTAGATTGCAGGGATTGAAGCAGTTTTGGGCCACTCGACTCCCCGGAGGACAACTCCCGGGCAGCGGCAGTGCCGTACGGCGGGCGGAGGGAGGGATGCCCGGGAGCTGCCCCGCGGGCCCGGCGCTGCCCGTGCCGCTGCCGCCGGGTCCCGCTCTCGGCCGGGCCGGCTCGGGGCTGCCCCTGACCTATTTCTCCGCCGCAG